>BMAO01025040.1:0-32500 GCA_019973975.1 Trichonephila clavata | reverse complement strand
ATCATTCTCTTAAGTTCTTGTATCTAAAAAAATTTAGGATGCCCAAAAAAGATATTAAAAAAAGAACTTTTAAAACCAATACTTGAAAAAAACTTCAAGATTTATAAAATACATGAAGTTTTATATTTGTAAGAAGCTTTAATGAATCTGTTAAAAATTGCTTCAAACTATTTTAACTAAATATCTACAAAAGTATTAAATGCTTATTAGTATTAATATCAATATTTAATAAGACGCACTATAAATAATTACAATTAAATTTAAAAAATACATACCGATATGTTATTGTCATATATATAGTTCCTGTCACAAAAATAGAAGTACTGAATGCAGAATTCTGTATAATTTTTAAAAGGTGAGCAGGATTCTGGATAAATAAAACAAAATAACTTCGCTGAGATCCTATAAAAAAAATTCAAATAATTACATTTGGATTTAATTTGAATTCCAAGCATAGGATTAAATTATTTATAATAAACAAAAAAAGAAAAAAAATTTAATAATATATTTATTTTTACCAAAATTTAATAAGTCTGATATAAATAATTAAAAATTATACTTTGATTTATCTAATTACTATTGAGAGTAAATTGCTTTTGGATTCCCTTATAATCATTTTTATAACTAGTATTGTTTTATTTAAAAAATTATTAGACATGTTTCAAAAGTTAAATAACAATAATTAATTTTTGAAAAAGGATCAATCGCTTCCAGAATTTAAAATTGTACGGAGTTTTGTATCGTTTATTTTTTTTCTGCAAATATGATAATAGGAAGACTAAATACTAAATAAAAGATATTTTCAAAAAAAAAAAAGTAAATATTTCATAAACATTTAAATTTTATAAAATTATTTTTCATTAAAATACGGGTAGATTTAAAAATAAATTTCAAAGAGAAAATCACTACTTTCCTGAACGATTTATTTGTTGTTCAATAATTTTTTAGAAGTTACTGGCACAGGTGAACGTTTTTTACGTCTTTTCTCAAGTACTATCCATCTTTTTTTTTTTTTTTTCAATATGCAGAGCAGAATATTTAAGATTTCAAAACAACTGCAATAAAAACTTGAGTAACAGTTATAATAATGTTAATAAAAGCACAAAAGTATGCTAAAAGTAAAACTTTGTTTTTAGTAACAGAGGTATGCTTCTTCTTAAAAATAAAAAATATTAACTGCATAAAAATTAGTGCAAGTTATATTTATTTGCATGTTTTTTTTTGTGCCTATGCTAATTGCACAGTAAAATATTTTAAAATTTATTTCTTTTAAACTAAAAGTTCCTAATAATCAGATTAATTACTAAAAACATAACATATCAATGACAATATACAATGAACATATATAATACAATTACAATATACAATAATCAACCATGACAAATACAATAATTAACCATGACAATATACAATATATGTACATTGTCAATATACAATAATCAACGACGTTATACAATGAGAAATTTGCAATATGTAACGGCAATATGTTTGAGAAATACTATATTATTTTGTATTTACAGTCATAAGTGAATCTCCATTATTTTATTCTTTTCCAGCTTAGCATTTAATAAAAGCTTTTTAGTATGTAATAGACTGTTAAAATAAAATTAAAATGTTACACATCTAATTAAAATTTTGAAGAATTTTTTTATCTCTATTTATATATATAATTTTAAAAAGTTTCCATTTAGTTATCAAAAAAATCTTCCCAATAATTTTAAATCCGTATTTATTGTACATTTAATAATCGAAAGTCAATACATTTTTCTCGGTAAAAAACTGCTAAATATGGAAATTCTTTTTGTCTTATTGATAAAAATGAAATGCAAAACTAAATCGAACCTTACCCATTGTAAGTACAAACTGTAACCGCTGGAATCTCCACAATGTCTGGATATTCTACAACAACATCCATCACTGTAGGATACTTCCAGTACTTAAACAAGAATGATATTGTGTAGTACAGAAATCCAACAAGGCAACATATAAAGACACAAATTCGTATAAATCTGGAAAGGTAACGAGCTTCCAGTAATTCGGGCACTCCTGTCACAACGGATCTTTTCATGATAATTCGGATTCCTTTCTTCCAATTGTAGCCATCCATTTTTATGCTTTGTTTTCTTCAGAACCTAGAAGAATAGTAAGACTAAGCTCAAAAATCATCAAAATATTTTAGCGGTGATTTCCATACTCAAGGAATAAAAATGCATGCACAATTACTTTTCATACAGAGGAGTAGGCCTGAATGTAGAGCAAAAAGTACTTATACTTTAAATAGTAAGGTATTAGAGAGAGAGAGCTCTAAATGATTCTATGCGGAAAACAAAAGGCAATATAAACTATATTTTCGAAAAGGTTTACGTGCTGCATAATTTCAAAAACAAGTATTATAGTTCCTATTATATATTAGTATTAATTAGATATAAAAGCAGATTATAAAAAATTTAGTTTTTAAATGTATGAATATCACAGAAAAATTCATCTTCTTTTTAAATTTTATTCATTTGTTTTTAAAATATTAAATTTCTATTTTATAGGTTGCTAATTACATTTACTTTTTGCCTTTTACATTTCGATTATTTAATGTGTTAATATATATAACTTATTGTCTAAAATTTCTTATGCCTGGGTCTTAAGCTAAACTTCATTCTCTAAACAAAAAATAAAATAATTGGAACAACACCCCACCCCCCTCTTCTACAAAATGTAAAAAGACATTTAAAATGAATTAATAAAATATAGAAACTGGCGAGAAATCTACTAAGCAAAATTCATAATTTTATCTAAAGGGGAAGTAAAATATTTATTTTTGTGTAGGCTTTTTTTAAAAATTCTTTCCAAATTAATTATTATTTTATACTTTTAATTATTTTGCTTTGCAGAAAGAAAATTGAAATTATTTATAAAAGTTTACTTTGATGATATTATTTCTCTCCAATTAAACTATTTATAATGTTTCTTTAAATATAATGTTTTTAAAGTTAAAATTTAAAGGTACTTAAGCGGTATCATTAAGATTTTATTTTTTTATAAAAATAAATTAAAAATCTTAATTTAATTTTATTATAAAACATCTATTTAAAAAACAAACGAAATTATACATCTTTTTCAAACTAAGCAAATTACTTTTAACATAATTATAATCAAAACAAAGTTACGTTTTAGATAAAATTTCCTGTCAGTTTTATGAAGCCTTCACATACAAACTAACGGTGAAAGTCATATAGAATCAAAGTTTTTTCTTTTCTGTGAAGATTTGAATCTTGTTTGAAGAAAGAATGATTTGCGTGCATTTTTATTCGTATTTCTATCAACCTATTGAAAAAAAGAGAGAATCAAAAACATTTCTCTTTCGTGTGAAAACTCTTTTAACAACAAATATTTTCTTTTATAAAGTAGAAGAAATCAAAGCTTCAAGCAAATATGTCAGAGGAGAAATATTGCGAAAAGATATCTATCTCAACATTTTAGTGCAAAAAGATTTTTCTATTTTTTAAAGGAATAAATAAAACATTTTTTCCATTACGGTCCTCATTTTGATATGTTTCTTAAACAAAAAACGAAGTGAAAGAAGAGTATCATTTAAATGTCAATTCTAAATACAAATAAAGATATTTATTTTATTGTTTTTATTATTATTATTACATCGTTTATGTATCAGAAATTTTGTTCGGTATAAATCTTTCAGAGATTCTCTGAAATTCCTAATGCCTAAAGAAATTCGAAATTTAGTCATAATAAAACGCAGAAAACAAAGTTCCCCATGAAGTCTATTGTAACATATTTTTCTAAATATATATTTGCGTGCATATTTTTCTATTTTATTTTATCGGTTTCGTAAAAAAAACTGATAAAACTAATATACTCGATATGCCTCAAATAGCTTAAATCAACTCTAACATTTTAACATTTTTTTTTCATTTAATATTATTCAAAGCACAATGCCAACATGCATTTGAAGTAACGCTAATGTTTTTTATAAAATATTAAAGCATGCTAAAATAAAGTGATTTTGATTAAAATCTGATATAATTATTAAATATTCTGAATAATGTATCAATTATTACGAATCAATAATCAAATTTGATTAAAGTTTGTAATTAAATGTAGTAACGAAGCGTTAGGTCTCGAAGAAAAAAACAGGTGTGAATTTTTTTATAATTGTCGATGCCCATTTTATACATTGGCTATAACGTTTTATCTGTTTTTGAATATTAAATTAAGAGGGTTCACCCATGTGTTAAATTCAAAAAATCAAAAAAAAAATTTTCCATAAATTACTTTTTTAACATATCTATAATACGGTGGTAAAAAGATTTTTTTTAAATTCGAAGTCGTTATAAAAAAGCAAGTGTTAAAAGAGCAGTTGTTCGGAGCACTGAGTTGGAGCGCCTATTGTGTACAGTCGGGGCCGCGGTGGCCAAGTGGTCTAGGCATCGGATCATGGCTAGCGTGTCATGAGTTCGATCCCAGTACCACTAAAGATCCGCCGTGTAGGGGAGCGATGCACGTTAAATCTGTCGAGAGCTCAAACGTCCTCCCGTTGGTGCGGTAGTTAGGAGAGGGGGTGCCAGCTCAGGTGTCGTCCGCGTCACTTGACCATGGTTCAAAATTACGCGGACCATCGCCAAAAGCCCTCGTGTTGCTAATCAGTGCGACGTTAATATTCACTCACTCATTGTGTACAGTCGGATTGATGCCATTGACCCTATGCAAATATACGTTCATTCAAGTTTGTAGAGGTTTAAAAGGAAACATTTATAGTTATTGAATATTTCGTCAAACTTGTTTTAGTCTTCGCCACCAGGCATCGCCGATTGAGGGCAAGGTAAGATTTTTATTGCTTTAATCGGACTTGAAACTTTAAACGCGTTTCTCTCAAAACTGTGTTTGTTAAACTTTCCTCCATCATATCTCAAGAACGGTTTGACCGAATGACTTCATATTTATAGGGTAAACTCATCATATATATAAGCACCAAATGGACTACGATCCTTCCAAAATTCAAAACATTTCTATTTTTTGTAACGAAAACATAACAAAAAAAAACCCATGAAATTCAAAACTTTTTCTTCAGAGGTCCACCAAAAATCCAATTTTGGATATTTTCAATTGAGTATAATCCATTCTGTGCATTTAAGCTTATAAATTAAAACGCCATTAGCTTTTTTTATATCATACTAGCTTTTACCCACGGCTCCGCTCGCGTTGATGTCTTTAAATAACTGTCAAAGCCGTAATCATTATCATTAGAAAGTAAATATTATAAAATGGTAATTTTTTATTACTTGACAAGAACCAATAAAATTTAAAAATTCTAAAATTGAGCTTAGTTTTAAAAAAACTGAAAACGTAATTTATTATAAAAATTAACAACAAAAATTCAATAACTTTAACTATTAATATTTTCAAAAATCGAAAGTATCTACGTTTAATATATAATTCCTCTTTAAAAGAGCTCAAAACAGAATATTATTCTAAGAGAGGTGCTACTGTGTACCATATTATATGTTCTTCCGTCATTTGCAAATATGTGAAGATTTGGGTATTGGACACACCGATCAGGCTACATATAGTTGGCCAGGGGGAAAACATTGATTTTCCAAATGCACCCCTGATACCTGAAATGTTAGCTTTATTAATAGCAACAGTAAAACTGGAAATTTAACTCGTTTGAATTGAAACGGTAGGTCAGTGGAGATACTTGGAATTCGAGGTATGATAACACTATCCCTTTTTCATGACATATGTTAAGGCGATATGTTACCCTAAAATCATCAACCTGTCGATCATCATCAATCTTTCACTCTTTTCTTCTATATATTCATTATAGCAGTATACTGTTTAATTGTTCTACATTTGTGCAATTTTTTATGGTAAACAGTTTTAAATAAGCTAGTTAACATTTCATAAAAGTTTCAGACTTTTCGATGAATATTATATCATGCTATTCATGGAATGAAAACTTCAAACTCATATTTCTCCAAGTTGAATTTTTGTACATATACTGTTATTCCAAACCCTAAGGCTTTTTTGATAATTGATGTATTTTGTTTGAAATTTTTTATACATGTTCTGAACTGTATGTTTTATAAAACTGTGCATGGATTTAGCTGCAACATGTTTAGTACTTTTTCTAAAAAATTTCAAAATCAAAATTAATGTTTTTTTGAGATTTTTAGAAGGTTTAACTATAAAAAAAAATAATAATAAATTAAAGAGCAGCAGCAGAAAAAAACCCATGCACAATTTTATGTAGTATATTATAAGGTATTTGGAAAAAATCTTCGAAAGAAAAGAGACATATTTAAAAAAGCCTTAGGGTTTTAAATAATGTTTAAAAAAGTTCAAAAAATTTAGATTTTACAAACATTTTGCAACAAATTTAAAATTTTTTGTATGGAATTCTTATTTTATATTAACCTTTATAAAATACAGTTAAAAACAAATATCAATTATTTAAAATAAAAAAATTGTGAAGATGATACCATATTGCCTTAAAATATATTGGCACCAAGTATATTCTGCATCAGTTTTGGGATCCAAAGCCTCGTTCCCTTACATAGTCAAGGAGCATCGAGATTTTGCATAAGAATAACTGGTACATTTGGTTTTAATTGAAATTCATGTGAGAGTACCCCCGAAAGTTCAAGTGAATTTAAAAACTCCGTAGGATATGAAGTACTGTGTTCTTTATCCATGATTGTATTCATTAATAAATATTTCTTCATTCCCCCCCCCCTCCCCCGCACGTCGTTTAAATTTTCAATGTTGATTTTATGGACAATGTCATTGTTAGGCGCCAATATTGATTTTCTGCGCAACCGCTGATCCCAATTTAAATTTTGCTGCAAGCCCGGGTAAATTTGAGCAATAAGATTTACATCATTTTCTTCTACATTACAAAATTCTCTGGAAGTAAAATATTTCCTCCAGCATTTGCGTCCAAACATACATAACCGACTTTCAATTGCGTCTCTGCATAATGTTCCGAATCTACGTCATTATAAAGATGCACTCTCATATTCGTTTTCAAACTGAATTTTTCAACTTTTGCCCATAAGCTTGATGATTTAATAGAGACTGATTTTATCTGCAGGTGTACCCCCTCTGGATTACAGGGAGAGTTTTTCAAAATTCACCAGCCAATATATAATAAAACTACCATTCCTCCTATAATATCTGTACTACCTCGTAAATCCTGAAAAGTCCGATTTAACGCTTCTATAGCTTTCTTGTGAGATATTGTACTTTCATCCCACGCTAAAAGCTTACATTGCGGAAGCATCCTGCCTTGAGAGCTATTTTTCTGAAATTTCAGATGAATGAATCTTCAAATGCAATATTAAGTGATAATTTTAAAACGGAATGTGCAGTACGACCGTTGGTCAGTAAAGTCGCGGCTATGCCGGAGAAGCCATAGCAACTGCTATCTTCTGGGTTTTTCTGATGGTCATTAATAATAAGTATAGCAAAAATGTTTTTCCAGTTCCTCCAGGGGCGTCGAAAAAAAAGAGTACACCACTGCCGGATTCTATTTTGCGTAATACTTGTTGGAAAAAGTGACTTTGTTCTGGAGTTAATTGAGGGATAAATTCTGTTACTTGATGTTGCAATGCTATAAAATCGTAGTTTAATTCTCAAGCAATTTCATTATCGAAGCCATTTCCGTCCGACACGTCTAGGACTAATTATTCCAAAATCTTGTAGCTTCTTCCCAACCATTCTGAAAAACTTTATTGCATTTCGTTGTGTATGTGTTCATTGAAAGTCATATTTGCTTGTACTTTCTACAATCGTCTCAAAATATCTTCCGCCGTGTAGTCTTTGTACTTATTCCAAAAGGTTTGAGGATTAGAAAGACCGACGATGAAATAAGTATAGCGTAAAGCTCCCTAATTTTATTCGGCGAGTGATATTGTATGGCTTCCTCCATAGTAATATCTAGTATATCTTCAAAGTAATACCTCCATGTAAAATATCTGGTTCAGTATAAGTGAAAAATTTTGTGCAAAATATGAATATTGTATAATTAGGTTTAAAAAATTCAAAGTAATCAATATTCGATAAATCGAAACTTTTTATGAAACTGTCGATTAATATTACCATAGAATTTTCAATATCACGCGCATATAAGCCAATCAGCCGGAATCGTGGAGGAAGTGAGCGCTATAACTCATGTTCTATAGGATATTTTTAGCTAAACATTTATATATGTACTCTTAAAATACATATAAATAAATGATAAAAAAAACTTAAAGTTGTATCTTTTTACTGGTCGTCACAAAAAATTCTCTAAAAATGCTTAAAAAACTGGCCATCACATGGGTGATCCCCTTAATGAAATAATGAATTAAAAATTCGCAGAATCATAAATTATACAAACATTATTATAAATAAGAGTAAAATTACTGTTGATAACAAGTATACACTCATTAAGAAAATTTGTTCGCTGAAAAATTCGACCTTATTTATTAGGTATATCACATATGTAGTCAATAATACATTCCAAAGCGTTACAATTCTTAAGAGTTTTCAAAATAATTTAGCTTCAATCTCTGTTTTTAAGCTACGTAATTAAAATTCAAATGTTTTACAAATATTCAAGTGAATAATATAACTTTCAAAATATCATGAGAGAATTTTAAATTTTATTAGTAATATAATTTTAATAACATAAAATTTTTCTTAAATCACAATATAATTCAGACTTTAATTAATAACATATTCCATTTCCATCTTAGCACTAATTTTTCTTATAGTATAAATAATAAATTAATTAAAATTGTTTAGTTAATATAGCTGCATGATGAGTTTTGTTTAAACATTTAAAAGTTCAAGAGATTTTCTTTGCGTTCCTTCTGAAGTCCCGATTAGGAACTTTCAGCATTTTCTTCCTCCTCTTTCTTCTTTGCTCTTGCTATTGCAGCCGCTTTATATGTTTTCATAAGTTTCTGATACTTTCTATATTTTGGAATGTAAATGCCTTCTTTCTCGCATTCTTGTTTAACAAGATGATATTCTAAAAAAAAATTGTAAGTAAGATTTAATATTTGTTTTTATAAGAAATCATCATTGTTTATAAATAGCATCAATGGCGTAACGAAAAGTATTAGGTCCCCGTGCAAAGTCAGATTTGGCACCCCAAGCCGGATCTTACAAAGGGATCTTACTTGGCGTCAGTCAGACTTTGGGCCTCCTAGAATACTCCTCCCCCCCCCGCGCGATGTGGGGATTGCGGGGGTGTACGTTATGCCTCTGGATACATCTTAATATAATTATAATATAAATTAGATAGCATGCTTTATCAAATACTCGTTTAAACGGTAATTTGAAAACCTAGGCACACACCGGCTCGACCAATAGCCGCATTTCAACTAAATGCGTTGAATGATAGTTTATAGTATATGCCTTGGCCTAGACATAGACAACTATCATCACATAATAATACAATCTTACCACTTTTGCCAGTTGGCATACAGTTTGAAATTCCCTGTTTTTCGGAGAATATGTAAGAGAATAATATTATGCCAGTAAAATTATCCGGATCATGATCTTATAAAGCCAGAATCGAGAACGCGAAATGAGGTTCCCACCGAGGGTGAGGCTCTGGGCAAGGGCCCAACTAGCCCAGGATTTAAGACATCCCTGTGCGCAATCTAAGGGCAAATAGTAATCCATAAGTTAGTCAAGGATTTTTATTGTAAAATTTCTGTGAAACTTTTACGTGCTTATTATATGCACGTTATTTAAAACTATAAATCAACAGTGAACCTTCAAACAACCTATACCTTCATTATCCCTCTTTAGTGATAAGTGGACAAAATATTTATACCAAAGACGAATATTTTCTCGTGATCTCCTACGCTTCCAAAACATCAGTGAGACTCGCTGTCCCACCCACTTCCTGTCCGGTATTTGAGAAATAAATTATTTCCAACACAGTTTTACACCATGCCATCCTGATGGCTAACTGCTTATATCCCTCCAAAAGTTCGTGACTTCATAATTCTTACCTTTTTCATTTAATGAAAGATTAATCTTTAGTTTGGATGATGTCAGGACTCTTCCACTTAAGCTTTATCTATATATATATATATATATATATATATATATATATATATATATATATATATATATATATATGTTCCTATTTCACAGACAGAATCTCAGAAAGTGAAATGTCGGTTTCGGCTATTTTTATTTTTTTTGCAAGAGATAGCTTTAAAGATCTCTTGATCACAGTGAGATCAGGTGTAAGTCAGAGCGGATTAAGGTAGATGAGGCCCCTGGCGGCCCATGGGCTTAAGAGTCGAAAAACTAAAATAGTGAAAGAGTCGCTTACTTTAAATTCTCAAAATAAAATGTAGTGGTATAATAAAACTCATCGGTTAAAGAAAAATCTTAACTGTATATAAAAAAAAAAAAACTTACTTAGAGCTTACAGTTTTGCTATACAGTTTGATTACTCTTTGGCAAATTCATCTCAATTACTTTTACCATATCTATTTTGTCCAAAACTTTTTATTCTGTATATAATATGGCCATGTTGTTCAATATGTTTTTTCTCTCATAGTACTTCTTAAATTATTTTTAACACGTTTTAAAACTAAAAAAAAATCATTCCCCTGATGCATTCGATATCGGTATTGTTAAAAATATTTCCAAAAGTTTTTCTACATTAGGATTTCTCTTGCATGTCGATAAATTTCTAGCGGGGGTTTCATTGTATCTTTGTTTTCTTTTCATTTTTTGTTCCAAGGTGGCGTGTTTGGTTTGTCGCTGGTCTTCGCACTCATCAAGCTTGGGGCCCCTGGCGGTCTCCAGGTCCGACACCCGCTTAATCCGCCACTGGTGTAAGTTACACGATTTTGTGTCCGTAATTTAAAAAAATAATGTCAGTAATAGGGACTAAATCAGAGGAAGATACTGTTAAAATGTTTCAAGTGAAGAGGCGTCTATCAGATAACGAGGTTGAGGAAGATTTACCAAAGTAGACTCTGAGCAGGTCCACAAAGCAAAATCCCCAAGGACCTCAAATCGACGAAGTTATTAAATTACTTTGAGCAACAGAGATCTCGGATTAGGCCACATCAAATATAAAATCACTTATGTGAAATATAAAGAAGAAATAAAATGCTAGTATAAAGTAATCAATCTTCCAGGAAATTTTAATTGATAAAACAGACTCAATTTTCTTTCAATATTTTAAGTGTCGAATGAAAGGCGTTGTTTTAATCTTCTTTCGTGACAAACTGAACTAACATAGAAAATTCGTATGCATGTTAGAATTTATATTATCACTGAATTTATATAAAAGCTTCAACTCCTGGTTCACTTTACTCACATTTAGTATTCATCACTGGCGTAGCTAGTTCTGAGTGGGTCACGTATCAAAATTCCTTTGAGACCCTTTTTGTGGCCGCGGTAGCCAAGTGGTCTAGGTATCGGATCGTGGCTAGCGTGTCATTAGTTCGATCCCAGTACCACTGAAGACCCGACGTGTAGGGGCGCGATGCACGGAAAATCTGTCGAGAGCTCAAACGTCCTCCCGTTGGTGTGGTGTGGTAGTTAGGAGAGGGGGTGCCAGCTCAGGTGTCGTCCGCGTCACTTGACCATGGTTCAAAATTACGCGTCCCGTCCCCAAAAGCCCTCGTGTATCTGAACAGTGGGACGTTAATATTCACTCACTCACTCACTTTGAGACCCGTTTTGGTGAACTCTCAATATTTTACGATTTTTTCTTACACATTTTGGAGGCCCTGTAGCTTGGGGGCCCCGTATCATTGATACGGCGGTAGCTACTCCCCTGGTATTCATGCTCCCAGACTACCGCAGGTTAATGGGGTCAAAACGTATTGTCATCTTTTCCACATTAATTTTATAAAAATAAAAATAATAAAATCTACAAATGAAAATATTTCAAAGAACTTCTGGATTTACTCAGCTACTTTTTCCAAAAACAATGCAATCTGACATTCTATTCGTGTTTGTTCTTGTAATTTCTTATTATTATTGTAATGGTTACATAACATCAACTTATTAACTAATTAAAAAGCTTAACTATTAAGTCATATGTTACACAGTAGATGGCAGCACAAATTATACCTTTAAAGCCGTGCTGCTATCTAGTGGTTGTTTTTAGAAAGAATAATTTTAAATATCACATGGTTTTCCAGGCGAAGATAGAATTCTGATCCAGTCAACAGGTCGCACATCAAATATGCAATTTTTCATACTATTTTCATTCAACCGGATTTTGTGAAAGTTTTTTTATCAAAACAAAAAAAATTCCATCTTTGTATTGTGGAAAAATTACTTTACATACTGCATTAGTTTCAGGAACATTTTGATCTTAACACTGTAGTTACTTTTATTAAAAATTTTTATATTTATTTATTTTTACTCGGAAGTGCGGATGGTTGTACATCGAGAAGAGGATGTCCTAGAGCTTTTATAATTAGTATGTCATTAAGTTTAAATGAACAAAAAATTTCATATAAAAAATTAAAAAGCATTTCAATTCCAAAGTCTCCGGGGAGGAATTTAGAATTCAACAATAGTAGTAGAGTACTTTTTTTTTATTCAACTATTTTTAAAACTTGTTTATTTCTTAAAGTTTGTTTCTAGAATCAATGTTCCTCGCCTAATTATGAAATTGAATTTGAAGCTTAAGTAAAGATGTTTGATATTTTTCTACTCGAAATTTATTGATCTGTTTCTGCTGACAAAAATGTGAGCTATAAAGCTTTTACCTCATTAAATAATTAGTTGAATGTGGAAGAAAACATTAAAAAAAATCCTTTAATTAATGAAAGGAAAACTACAAATAGCGTAATGTGTAAAGATGAAAGGGACGAGAGGTACACGAAATTAAGATACGCTAAAATATAAATACTAACATGCGCTCTCAATTTTTTTTTTTTTAAATTTACTTCACATTTTTTAATTCAATATTAAAATTATTGAATGAAATTTTGCAAGATTAAGGTTCTTGCTTCCTTTTTTTAGAGGTCCAATTTTTTTTAAGAGAATATTTTTATAAGGGGGTGGGGGAGGTGTAAATTAATTAGTTAATTTTTGCCAAAATGTTTAACGTCACTCCAAAAAGCGTAATTTCCTGTTTTTTACAGGGAAAAAGTTGTAAAATCTGTCTAAGGGTTATATATGGACATTTCGCAACCGTTTTTAAAAAAGAGAATGCAGGGAAAATATCATTAGGGGATTTACACAAATATTTTAATTCACTTTCAATGAATGGGTTTTCGCTTTTCTCTCTCCAAAATTACTGCTCCACCGTGCTATTGGTCATATCAAATAACGTCAACTATCACAGATTTTTTTTTCCTTTTTTAGGTTGTTATATTATTTTCTTGTGTGGGCTGTTTGAAATAATATTATGATTCTTCTTTTTTTGACGAAGCTTGGCAAATATACATACAATATATGGTCAAAATCTTCAAAAAACTGTCTACTTTTCGGATGATATAAACTTTAATACCCTTTTAGAAAATTCTATAGAGTTTTTTAAGTACTAAAAATAATATTCTTTGTTTTCATAGACACTTTACATTATAAAAACAAGAGAGAATTAGTAAGATGAAATATTTTTGAACCATAAAATTGTAGTTAATTTACAAAAACTGTTAAATTTAAATAATTTTTGGAATTTTTCTCCCTACTCAATCGAATGCCAAAAACTCTCCCAACATACAAACTCTTCTTTACCGAAGACCAACAATAACGTACTAAATGAAATTATAATATGAACTATAATGTACCCCTTGCATAAATTTAGCTCGTTAAAACCTTGTAGTTTAGATTCTGTCTTATCCCCTGTTATAATTTCAAAAATTGTCTCAAATAATTTCACTCAGTCTAATATGAATTAATTTCAATAGCATTTCGTTTAGAGTGTTTTCGTGTTTCTTTTAATGGAATAAAGAGTTGAAAAGACCGAAGAAAAATATATACTGAAAAATGTAAATGGTCTTACTCGGATCGCAGCAAAAGCATACGTTACAAATAATAATGATGTTGGTTCTGAAGCCAGCACAGCAAGTTTTGAGAAAACTGAAAATGGGAAAAATCAAAGTAAAAAATATTCCACAAAGAAGAATAAGACCAATAAGAATCAATGGAACCACTTCTCTGAATATTTCTTCTATTTTTTCGAAATCAATGCCACCTGAATCATCTGGAACATCTTCATAATTCTGAAAAATAACAGAATTCCTACTCTATTACTTCATCTTAATGAATTGTATATTACATTAATTCCGTTAGCATTATGGTAAATTAGTTTGGAAAGAGTTATTTAAATTTATTTTTTAAATAATGGGATTTTTGTTTTGTATATATAATTTTGTTCTATGGTAATGACGTCAAATTTCTTGATACTTCTGGAATACTTCCGAGGTTAAAAGATAGCAATAAAGCAAGATCCTTACCAGAATTAGAGATGTTTCAGATTTCCGTTGATTGTTCTCAGAAATTATAAAATAAGGTGAGTGGTTTCTTTTAATTTGTCAGTGTATGTATGTGATAGACTTAACTAACTTTCAAAATTCGTTTTATAGAAGTACATCAGACTAATTGAGCTAGTGACGCAAAATCGCTATCGTTATGCTGCTACAAACGTTTTGTTTATTGTTTTTTATTCATTTTATAGGAGAAATATGGTTATTTTTGCATATACTATTTCGATTAACTTTCTTTTAACGTTTCATTAATAAATACCTAATAGGATAAGAGAAGACATTTTTTAGCATCGTCTCGAATAAATTTCATCACACAGATAAAACCACATGTTATATTTTTTGAAAAATAAATTGCATATTATATATATATCAAACGAGTACTACTCATTTTTGTCGAAGCTGAAATTTTTTCTGACGTTAAAGTATCTGTTTCGCATTTTTTCTCCTATACGGTATTACTAAAAGAGCTATCCCTTTGCATGTTAAAATTTTTTTTAAAATTTATTATCTATGGAATATTTTGAAATTTTAAAAACACTAGAAAAAATGGAGATATGTATGAATAACGTTGCTGAAAATTTTCTTGGAAGTTGAATTTTGACAGAAAATTGAAGGGACAAAATAAACGGAAAGTTTCAGATAGAAAATTGAAATTTTCTGAAAATGTTTTTCACGTTTCGTTCCAACTCTTGTTCATTTGACGTAAGAAGACAACCTTAATGAAAATTACTGATGTATGAAATATGAAAATAAAAGTTAAGCAATACCTTAAGAGTTAATGAAGGTAATAGTAATAGCTCTTGAATGAATAGCTCTTATTTATGTCAAAAAATAATTTATAAATTACTAAAGGATTTCTTGCAAAGTAGATTAATTGTACAATTTCATTACACTTCAGCATTTGATTCTTATAGTCTATGTTTAAAAAAAGTTCACATTAATAATTATTATTCAAAAAAATAAAATTATTAAACTGCATGTACTTTAAACCAAATGGAAAGATCATTACATTTCCTTTGAGGAAAGAAATAACAAGGAAGGATGCACTGCATTTACTTAAATTCCAAATTAATATGCTACCAATAAATATAGGATTTAAAATGTTCATATAATTTTAGTAAATATAAACAGCTGATAACAGAACTTCACCATATGTTTCTATTAATGCACAATGATGATACAATTATACTCAAAAACCAGGCCTTTCAAACAGACACAAAGGTGATTTTTTTCCTTCGATTTTTCTTCGCTCTATTTTACATTGATTCCTTCTTATTTTTACACAATTATCAATACTAACATTGCAACGAATAACTGCAGTTGCTTTTATTCCAAATGTATTGATACTAAATAATAAGTATAAACTCTGAGTATTTTGTTTCAAAACTAGATGTATTAAATGTTTCTGGCTGTCTAGTTTTTTTTTTTTTTTATACCAAACTTAAAAATCAAATTAGTTGATAAGTAGAAACTTGAGTTAGAACCCCATTAGGGGTAGAGTGATAAAATATATGCCCAAACTGAAAAAAATAAATATTACTACCATATTTTCTCATTCGCTATTTTATTCAAGTATATAATCTAAGTAAGTTTTCTTAGGACACTTACACTAGTATAATCTTCATCAAATCGTTCTTTCACGACTACTTCTTCTTTTTTCACCTTGAACAACAATTTCCTGAAACCTCGCAACCTTTTACGTTCATTGAGTCTCTCCGAATATTCGGTCTGTTTTTCTTTGAATGAGATCCATCCTCCAAAAAACTCGTGGTAAGGTAATGGGGTATACGTTGTACTGAATTTCTTGTGCAAAGTACTTGGGAGTGTTACTTGATTGTTGGGTGTTGCCAGCTAAATGCAGAATTTAATAAAAAGACATTAGTATCATGAACATTTTTCTTTTCAATATTTGTGAACTTGCATAGAAAAATTACCTTTTTGTAACATATGTGATAATGGACGGGGACATCTTAAGACTTTTTGAGACCCTGGACCCCTACTCAAAAGTAGGCCAGGACCCCCTACTCAAAAGTAGGCCAGGATCCCTACTCAAAAGTAGGACCTGGACCCTACTCAAAAGTAGGACCTGGACACCTACTCAAAAGTAGGACCTGGACCCCTACTCAAAAGTAGGACCTGGACCCCTACTCAAAAGTAGGCCCTGGACCCCTACTCAAAAGTAAGACCTGGACACCTACTCAAAAGTAGGCCCTGGACCCCTACTCAAAAGTAGGCCCTGGACCCTTACACAAATGTATGCCCCACCTATGACCCTTAAAAGTAGACAGTACCTAGCATACGTTGTCAAATACTTATACAAGAAATAACCTGAATCAAATAAATGGACATGACTTACTATAGCACAAATTTCTGGGTAGGCCTAGGCCTGTACGTGGACGCCAGTCATCATATTTTAGCCATTTGACATATCGTCCGAAATTCTCATTTTTTCGGAGAACAGAATCGGAAATAACAACTGACCGTTGAAATTATTCGAATTATGATCTTATTGAAGCTGAATCGAGAAAGAGATAAGTCCCTCATTGTAGCAGAGGCCCTGGGCCCGGAATCATGCCTTAAGATGTCCCTGATAGTTTGGCCTAACTTTTAAAAATTCTCTGTTTATTAACTTCTTAAAAAAGTATTCATCAGTTTCAGAATTATCTGTGTGCGCATTTTTTAAGATAGATTCAAATTCGAAGAACTTTAAAAAGAATTTGAGTTATTCCCAAGCCGAGTTTTATTCAAAAATTTGATTTCAGTTTTGACAGTATAAGTTTTAGAAAATTATTTTGTTATAATGGGACAAAAGTCACAAACTCATACAAGTAAAAATGTTATTCGTGTACACATTTCATTCAACAAAATTTTAAATTCTCTAGCCAAGCATCAGTTAAGTAAGAAAGTTTTTCAAGCTTGCTAATGCATCTTCAAGAATAACCTTAGCATTTTTAAATGATATATTTATGCTTTCAGATGTTTATGTGAAATGCTGGACTGAAAAAATAGTTATATTTTATTGAAGAACCGTTACATGTTTAATAGTATATTAATATGGGGAATAAAAATACGTAGCTAAAGTACACAATAAAACATTTTTCTAATTTGCTTGTTCTAATTATAGAAATTAAATAAAAATACAAACAGACAACAAAATTAACAGCAACAAAAATAACAGAAACCACTAGTAACAAATTTATCTGACATATTTCCTAATAAAGGTTCGTATGCAAAGCCAAGAAAATTATTTGAAAACATTACATTACGACAAATAATTGTTAATATCAGAATTCAAAAATAACATATTTATCACATTTCAGACATATAAATACTTTCATATGTAAGGCACTAGCTTTTCCCTGATGGGTTTTTTTTAATAGTTTTTTAGTAAATTAGAGTTATATTAACTTCACGATATAGTTATATTAACTCGTCATTTCGAACCACGATCAAGTGACGAAGACGACACCAGAGCTGGCACCCACCTTTCCAAGTTACTACGCCACACCAACGGGACTATGTTTGATCCTCGACAAATTTTACGCTCAGCAACCCCCTTTACATAGCGGGTCTTCAGCGGCACTAGGCTCGAACTCATGATAGTTTCTTAGAAAGTTTAATTAAAAACTAATTTCGCTTTTCCATTACAATAATAAGCTCAAGTGTAGTATAGGGATGCCCTTTAATTTGGCGATTTTTATATATATATTATGGTGAGATAACGAATTCTTTCTAGCTTCAGGACACCTATCGCTAAGTGAAGTAGCTTGGCGATCGATTTTGGTCACCGAAAACTACACTTTAACCCAATAATATTATTTAAACGTAAATTATAATACAAGAATATCACTGGTTCTTTATTTTAACCACTCTGATAAAAAAAATTTATATATTTTGTACAAGTTCGTGATTTTGGCGATTTTTCTTAAAGATCGCTAAACTAATGATATTTATTGTGAATTTATTTGTTGTTAGATATTTATCTTAAATATCGCCAAATATTGAACTCATTCATCAATTCACTTATTTAAAAATGGTTTTTGTTGGATTAATTCGAAAGGAAAACGTACCACTTCTCTTTTCTGAAGTCTGCGCTGCATGATTTTGTTCATAAACCCTTTTCTCCTCAGGCATCGAAGACAGTGATTGATCATGACACGAACTAAAGGTTCAGCATCATGCAAGCTAGCACCAACACCTGAATCACGGTTTTCAATCGCTGGTTCGCAGTAAAATTGACAGGTTCTAGAGCGTTTGAGCTTGCTTAAATCAAGATCACGAACTCGTTTTAGCTTGCGGAAAAATCTGTTTAAAAACGATTCATCCTGGACATGAGTCAGATCTGCGCTATCTATAGTCTCGAAAATGTCAGAATCTTCTGGCAATTCTATAAATCCTGAAAAGATATATTTCATGAAAATATTTTTCTAATTATACTTAGAACATGATGCTCTGGAATAGAAGCAATTTCATTATAATATAAACTTTAAGATAATGATTCAACATTGTCTCGAAATTAATCTCAAGATGAATGCGTTGAATTAAATTTTAGGTTGTAATATACGATACATCTGATTTTTACGGTCTAATTTAAATAAGTATATCGTTTTATAGAACAAATTTTACTAATCAAAATAAGAGCCAATAACTTCAAGACACTTTTGCCAACGGAAATAAAAAAATTTTATGCCACTATCATAAAATTCAGCAGTTCTGGAAGCAACAGACTCACTGAATGCCATTACAGCATCCCGTGGGTTTCTGAAACATTTCTCCTGCAAGAAGTAATCCAGATGTTTGAAAAAAGGATAATCCGTGGGTGAGAAGTCAAGTAAATATGGCAGGCAGTCTAGAGTTTCGAAACCCAACGCGGACAACTTTTGACGATGGATCATTGAAACATGCGGTCTAATTTATTACTTCTCGATGTTAGAAAATTAATTTTTATTTCTATTGCAATGATATCTATTTTTTTAAATATATATTCACACACGCAATTTACATTTAAAAGCATGAATTTCTATAAATTTCAGAAAATCAAAGTGTTTTGTTGATTAATTTATTGTAAAAAATGTAATGCATAATATAATTGAATAATTCAAAAATAATCTATTTCTTGAAGAAAAAAAATTGATTTAATTTCAAAAAATATTTTTCCCGATTTTCTTATATCGAGGTCTTATAAAATGTTTTAACCTTGATATTTCATTGTATGCTCTTAGTTTTTTAAGACACAAATACAAATATTACTATAAGAAATAATTTTAACGTTTATTATTTGTGATGTTTTTTATTTTAAATCTGTTTTCATGATACGAATTCTTATAGTATTCTTTGGTGGAAGGGCCAGAAATCATCACGTTTTAGCTTTTGCTTATTGTGAAATTAAAATTTATCAATATAAATTATAATTAATATTTTCTACGATTAAAAAAAGCGACCTTTAATGAATTTGAAATTTTTGTTTCTTTAATATTTTCTTCACGGTTTAAAGGATTTTGAAGAGTTTTAGCAATTTGCATTTTACAAGAGAATAAAATTTTCATTTTTAGTCTTTTCTTTATATAAAATCCCATCAAACTTCAAATCAAACTTTTCAACAAAAAGTAACCTTTGCCTGAATTATTCTTCGAAAAGATTCTTTTATTAGAGAAAATCAATTTCATCTCTTATTCTATTTAAGACATTGGCATAACTTAATAGAGTGCTTCCGCTGACGAATCATTTACAATTCTGCGTATAAAATAACGCCTTTTTCCAGAAGAAAAAAAATACTTCTTTTTCCTCAAATTCATAAAAGTTGTATAGCATTATTGAATTACATAAACAACATCATGTCAATGTTATTCTTAACAAATATAGCTCAACTTCTGTGCAAAAATAATTTTAAAATATAAATATTTCACATATACATATAAAATCGACATTTGAATGAAAAAGGTAGTGAATTTAATAAAATTCATCAGCAGATTAAAATATAAGAAATGAAAAAAATTATCCTACTAAATTTAATATTTTGCCTGGGTCAAGTAAAATTACACAATTTAAGTAAATTTTATTGCGTTGATTTTAATATGAGTGTATATTTTGTCTCGTGTAAATTTATGGTAATTTAAGAAATACATTTTTAGGAGTTTAATTTAAATATATTTTCTATCCAAAACATTCAGATATTTAGTTATTTAACACATTGATAAAATTATATTAATTTAGAATAATATATAACTATGTAGACTATTTGTAGACTGAAATCCAGTTCTTAATTTTGAAATTCTTGCCATTATTTTACAATTTTTTTTTTTAATTAAATGTATTAATAACATATTTTGAACCTATTTTTTAAGAAAAATTTATCTTTTTCAGATAAAAAAATCTTCCTCAGATATTTAGAAGCTGTTTGAAATCAATTTTTCATCGAATTAAATTTCTACAGAAATTTTTTATATTTTATTGGAAGGTATTACAATAAAATGTTAGGAAAAGGTCATGTAGCAAAGGTATATCTGAGGCGAGGATCCATAACCTTTTTCTAAAGTATCTTTATGTACATTTTTATGATTTTTTACATTAATTGCTAAATTGGCTCATTTTTTCTATTTCATCAAGTTTTTTCTACATTCGTGGCTCTGCATCTTTCAAAAGCTCATGAAGCAAATGAACAAAAATTTAAGTCTTAAAGCCATCCAACAAAAAATTTGCATTTATCTTTTTTTGCTATTTTTCATTCAGCTTTAAAATTTTAATCATTTTTTCTGGGAAATAATATTTACTATAAAATATGCAAAGTTATAAGCACACTTGAATTCTGCTCATTATAATAAAATTGAAATCAAATTCAACATATTGTAGTTCAAATTTTGAAAACTACTTTTCTTCGTAAAAAAAAAGAATAGAAATAATCGAGAGTTTTATGAAAAATTTCTATATTTTCTTTCTTGCTAACATATGAAAAATAAACGTTACAAAAAAAAATTTGTTAAAGAATTTGACAATAAATATAAAAAAAATTAAGGAAGTAATTTAAAATTTCTTGAAATATAAACATAGGGATTTTTTTACAGCTAAACTAGTGAACCGAAAGAACAGTACATAGTATTACAAGCACAATAAATATTTACCTCATTCAACTGTTTGAAATGTAAAATATTCTAAATAATACTTACTGATGCTAATACTAAGACTAATTATGAAGAAGAATAAAAGAAAAATAAAAAGACAAAGAAATATTTTCGTCTTCATTGAAAATAAGTTAGGAAAGTTGTTAAATTCTACAATCAGTATAAAACTCAACAGAGCACCAAAAATTGCGTATTTGTTTTACGGTTTTGGAAAAATTTAAAAAGCTTAAATTTTTTCTGCTTAAATTCAACAATATTGTTAATTATTTGCACTTGAACAATAACAAACATTATTTTAACAAGTTAAAGAACAACAATGAAATTTCTGCCTGATAACAAAACAACCATAAAAATTTTAATTTGTAAATGTGTGTTATATATTCCTTAATAATACACTAAATTTCTAGTAATTATAATTTAATGCTGAGCAAGCGAGAATACAGCAAGATAGTACATTTTAAAGTAAAATAGCTACAGTAGTACAATAGTAAATTCTTAGACTTGGGAATAAGATTGCAGGGTTAGGCATAATTTCAAGGCACCTTCCCCTTTATTTGATTCTTTTTTAATAAAATAAAAAAACTAACTAGAAATTCTCAAAAATATAAAACCCTATTATCCTAAATATAAAACAGTAAATTACTTACTTGGAAGAATGTAAGAAATTTAAGAGAGGGCTAATCGCTATTAACCAGAAACAGTTAAACTAACATATTAATCTACCTAAAAGAAACCAAAAACAGTATTGCCCACAGGATAGTTTTCAATGATATGATTCATAAAACTATTTCCTTAAAAAACTGTATAAAAATAGAAAATATGAATTAGAGAACATGAAAAATTTAGTAAAAATATTAAAAAAAACATACAAAAACTTTTAGAAAGAAAAGATTGTGTAGAATTTAAAAAAACTTTCTAGCATATAATATGTAGTATATATATATATATATATATATATATATATAAGCTAGTATACGATTAAGTCAAATATGTAGCAATTATTCATTTTATTTTATTTTATTTTTGACTTACTGAAGTAAGCTTCAAAAGATAAATAAATATTCTGTGATTCAGAAAAATAATTTGTTTATAAATGGTTGAATTCACTTAAATACCTTTTGAATTCCTTTTTTTTTTTTTTTTTTTTTTATCAACTACAGCTATTGACATTTGTTTTTTGACGCTAAGGTAGTCTCTTTCTTTCTAAGGAAAAATTAGAAACTCTTTCATCAAAGATTTGTTTTTTAGGTATAATAATCATTTTCATTTAATGCACTACAAGCATGACTTTTTTTTTTCTGTTTCTAGTATAATCGCATAATTTTATTAATTGAAATGAAAGGAAGTTTAATTTTCAATTAACTATCAAAATGTTATAAGTTATGGTTTAATTTCATTACCAGAAATGTTTAAGTAGAGTATTCCTTAAAAAATAATTAAAGAAATTCGTTTGAGAAAAATACTTTTTCAGTATAGAAAAACAGGAATTATATTAGCTGCATTTATTTTTCTTTCTTAATTCATTTAAGGCTCAAATGCTCAATTCCTTAAGGCTTCCTTCATTCATTACCTTCTCAAAAATCCTGAAACTAAATATTTCATAAAGATCCTTATTTTAAGTTTTCGTAAAAAAAAATAAACAATATTTTTAAAATTAATTTATGCAACGTATTAAATATTTCAGACGTGTAAAAATTCCTTTTGTCTTGTAAGCATCCATGCAATATTACATGTATTTTAGCAACCGAAATTTATGTAGTTCCACTTTTACCTTCTTTATTTTATTCATTTTGGCGCATATTTATTGCAGTATTTACATTTACAAAGTGAAATTTTGTCATGAAAAATTGCTTTAATACCGACATCAGCAACTGCAAGAAAATTCCAATTCGAATTTCTAGAATCCTAAATTAGTACACTAAAAACTTTAATCTTCAATCCATCCCCATTACAATAACTGTAACAGATATCAAAACAAAGAACGAAATCGAAAAGAAAGCGCGGACCTAACAAAAGTTCTGCGCAATCATGTGCTCCTAGAAAAATGCGACTTAAGAGCAGACGATTTCGAAGATGGAGTGGATGCACATCTCCACTCCACTCTTACTCCCATTCCTCCTCATCACCAACTTGACGCTCGTTTGGCCCGCTTCTAACAATATCAAGAATTCGAACGATTACTCTTTGTATTCGGAATACACTGATGCACTATTACGAGGTGATTACGATGAAGATTATGATTATGATGAAGAATTTCCTGGATCTTGGAATCTTCCATCCACTGATACGTAAGCAATATTTTTATCTCAAAATCTAGTAATGAAATGCATGTAAAACATTTGTTTTATTTCTGGAATAATTTTTTGTCATTATTTGTAAGAGAACTTGTTTTAAAATCTTTATAACAAGAATTTATAGAGAACGCTAAGCATTTAGCTATCAATTTGAATTGTGTGTCTCAGGTTTGATTAAATGCAAAAACACATAAAATAACATTAGTTATTCTATTATAGAACTAAGATGTTACAAAATTAAAATAACTTAAAACAATTTTATGCGCGTTGTTTGTTTAAAAGTGTACTTAAAAAATTCATCAAAAAATATAATTGGATTGTTTTAATTATGATTTCTACAATAATCCCCTCCAATTACATACTTTAATGTATAAAACTTACGCTTAATATAGTATAATTTTCATTTTTCTTTGCTGTAAAATTTCTTTTCTTATATATCTTCATTTTAAGTATAAAAACTGCCTTCACACAAATAAATAACTAAGCAGATATACATCACACCATTTGAGTTTCATTGAAATTAATTCAATATATTTTATATATTTTATATTAATTTAATAAACTGTTGCATATTGTTGCAGATGTATTTTCAATGTACATTAAATGGCCAACTATTTAGTGCTAATAATACCGATGTTAAGAAAATTATACTTCTCTATAAACTACATTAAATACAAAATACATATCAAAAATCATTTTACGCTCGAGATATTCCAACAATACTCTTTATTTTCTTAACTTACCTGAATAACTTATAATACTCTTAAATTTATAAAATACCACACACACATGTTGACTATTTGCTCGTTACTGTAGCATTTAGACTTTTATGAAAAGATTCAAGGTTTTGCGTGTATGTGTGTAATTTTTTGGTAAGTAAAAACAGACCAATTTTAATATTAAGATAATGTATAGATAAAGTAAATAAAATTAATGTCGACTAGTTATATATAGAGAGAGAATTGCTACATATAACTTATTTTTAACTTTTGCTCAAAATTTGGTACCTGAATATGCTTTAAGGTTATGTACTAAAATAGAATTTTTTTTCTTGAGACTTATATCGTGAAATGATTAAAATAAAAAACAAAATATTTGTATAAAATAAGGGATTTGTTAAGCATGATTTATCCTTATATATATATATATATGAACTCTGCCTTTTAAACATAAAAAATACTATATTGGTTGCTGTATAAAACGGTTTTATAAGACTGATAAAAATCAAATAATAATGTATACTTTAAAACCTTTATTTTTTTATACAAGTAAAGTATAAAACATTTAATTTGCCTTTTAAAATAATAATTTCTAAAACTTGCTTACATCAATTTGCTTTCAGCTTCCTTCAAACTAAATTTTAACCTACTTTTAGCTAAATTTTAATTCAATAATTTTTTTTTCTGCTTTCATTTACAATTCTATAACTTCTACTTCAAACTTCTACAAAAGATTTTTTTTAAAAACTAGACGGTCATCTTGCTATGACGAAAACAATCAACCTCAAAGGTGTGCACCAGAATTTTCTAATGCCGCTGCTTACCGCAACATGCATGCCACCAACACTTGTGGAGCGGGACCAAAAGGACCTCGAGAATTCTGCAGACAAATGGGCACTCCTTGGGCCCGTGCCCCTTGTGAGATTTGCGATGTGACAATACCTCACAGAGCCCACCTGCCCCATCACATGACAGATTTCAACACCTACCGCAACCTCACCTGGTGGATGAGTGATACCATGGAAGATGGAATAGACAAACCTGGTCAAGTCAATCTCACTTTAGATTTCAGTAAGATATTTCTCATTTTCCTTTCATAATTTAATTTACATTCCAAGTCTTATATAAAATAGTTCGATACAACAAATAATCATACACCAAATTAACATACAGTCGATATTACCTCTATTTAACGAAGTCGCTATATCCCGAAAAAAAATTCTTAATCTGGAAAATTCGTTCAACAGAGATTCATCAAAAAAAGTACTTTTGTAACATGAAACAAACACTCTATGTTATTTAAAAAAGCAATTATTCACACTTTTTTTTAAATTTTATATTCGCTTTTTATATTTTACCTATCAAAAAGAAATCTGGAGAAAAAAAAACATTGTCTAGGAATACACTTAAAAAATAATTTTATATTCAAATTAAGGAATCTTTTAATGACATTTTCTAATTTTAATCCAAAGAATAATTTTAAACGTACATTGTTTTGTGTAACCAGTATTTTTAAGCATACACTACCACATGAGTCTTTAAATTAATAATTACTGATAAAATCTGTCAGTTTTATTTTTATTTGAAAAGTTATGGCTATTTCATTGCCCTAGTTTAGTTAGTCACCTGGTAAGACCATTTCAAGGTCGTTGTTAACCATAAAATAAGCTAAAAGGTAGAATAATATGAAAAATATCCTGAAATATTTTTAAAATAGGGAGGGGAAAAAACCGAATCACAAGAGAAAAAGTTCGTTAAATAGAAAAAGCACTTCGTCATTTGGAGGTTATTTTACGAAGAAAATAGTAAAATGTTCTTGATTCCAGGAAAAAAGTTCACAAAATAGAGGCTCGTTATACGGAGGTTTAACTGTATTCCAATTTCTTCAAAATCAAAAAAAAAAAAAAAAAAAAAAATGGAAGCATTATTTTAATGTAAAGATAATTTTATCAGCATTCTGTAATATTTTATTTTTATGGAGCAGTCGTCACTTTAAATTAAATGATCTTTGATATTTTTATGAAGCTATATTGGATTAAATACCCGAGTTAAATAATTTGTTATTCCTATTCCCCCAAGGGGTCGCAATGAACTTTTAAACCTTTCATACATAATTTTTAATAGTTTATAAAGCACACTCTTATTTTTATTACGTTATTTAGTATTATTTTAGTATGTCCATTCGATCTCATTTCAACCAGTCATACCCCGTTCATCTTTCAAAGTCTATGACAATTCGTAAAAAATCAAAAATTCTGTTAGTTTTTTTGTAAATACGATTCCTTGAGAAAGAAATCAGGAAGAGAGACATTATTTTTTAGAAAAGGAGTGTGTTTATTAACGTTCACTATAAAGTAACCCGAGAGCTTTTGGCAACAGCCCTTGGAACTTTGAACCAAGGTCAAGTGACGAGGTTGGTACTTGAGTTAGCACCTCCTATCCGTACTTCCACACCACCCCCATGGGAGGACTTTGAGCCTAAACAGATTTAACGTGCATCAACCCCTCTACACGGTGGGTCTTCAGGAGCACAAGGCCGAAACTCATGACATGCCAGCCCCGAGTCCATGACCGTAGCCAATAGGCTACCGCAGCCACACTAGTGTTAGTTAAACTAAATTCGTGAGAATGAAATATATTACATTACACTTCATCTATTTTTGTTTTTTCTACTTCACTTTATTGATACCGATAAAGTCTCACTGAGCTTGGATTATACATAAATCAAATTTAAAGTGTAAATTATATTTTATTACATTAATGACATATTCTTCCATTCCCCTCAAACAGAGGATTAATTTTTATAAATTTCTCTATCTAATTATAGTATAAATTATTTAAGCGAGGAAAGAATACTTAGTTCTCCCTGTTCTGTTAAAATTTGGTTTTTAGTCGGACTCTAAAAGTGTTTTAAAAGAATTTTACACATACCTTGATAAAATATTATGTTTCATAAATTTTATGCCAGAAACATACATAAAAGGTTATTACATAAAAAAGAATTAAATCAAATAATTTCATTTGCATTCAATCAATGGAATTTAGAAAAGCATAGCAGTTAAACGTTATTTTCCCTTGATGTTCGAAAAAAGGTAGAAATAAATTTTCAAATGAACTATGTCTCAATGTTACTATAAATAGGGAGAATATAATCATGAAGTGTTTTTTTAGTACACAAGTGTTGAATTAAAACACAATTTTTTCCTTTAACACATAAAATTTCAAACCAATTTATTATCAAAATACTTGAAATTAGAAACGCGCTGTTATTTAGAAAAAAAATTGATTGATATAATATAAAATGAATAACATAATAAAGATGCGCTATTTTTTACACTCTAGGGAAGTCAAAATAGAATACAAATAAAGAGACGTTTTAAGGAGAAAATACTACAAATATGAATCGTTTTCTTTAACACATAGAACAGGATTTTTAAAAAAAAATTATTTATTATGTTTTTTTATTTATCTTTTATTTTTTCAAGCCATTCGAAAAGCAACCGAAGGAAATAAATTAGCATTTTGGTATTCATATAAGTTATATTTATTAGAAGATTACTTTTTTTTATTTCCAAATATTTTTATATAAGAGAGAGAAAACTTTATATAATAATATTTTTATCTACATACCATATTTAATTTTTTCATGGTTTTGATATTAATATTTATCGTTAAGCCACTCACAAATCCTTTTCAATGTTTTAAAATGTATCTACGAGAAGCAGTAATATGAATCTAATTTAATCTATCGGAACATAAAAGTAATACATTTTATTCAAAGAATAATATTTTGCTAAACATATAAGACTTTCCATTGATCAGCCAATTCAAAGAAAAACAGGATCAATATTCTCCAAATCCTACGTTACTCTATTCTTCATGTTCATTTATTCGATAAGCGTTCTCGGCACTGTTTTTTTTTTCTCATTCAAACTAATAAAAATATTTAAATAACAAGCGATCTGCATCTGGTATGTATTCGATAGTTCTATTCATGAGAAGTCTGGGAAATAATGTTTACATAATACAAAACAGGTTCTTGTTCTCTCTTAATCTTTTTAAAAACTCCAAATAACTAATTTAATTATATTTTAACATGTTGATGTATTTTTGTTTTTATACAGGAAATAAAGAGGCGTGATAAATCGTTTGGAAGATTAAATAACAGCGTGCATATTTTTGTTTTGTAATTTATATTAATTATACTTTTTGTGGATGGAAATAGTGAAGTAGTACTATTCAAAATATTTTTTAAGTTTTAACTATATTGTTAATATTTTCTTCAATTTAATGACTTTATTATACAAATAAATTCCCTGTTAAAGAAATATATACTTTTGAGCACGTTTGTGTTTGAGCAAAGAAAACTGAAATACCATGTATTAAGATTTGTAAGCTAGTGTCGCGTGACTTCTATTTAATTTACTTAAGTTAATTACTTTTACTTGTCATTTTATTATATTTATTTGTTTATTTTGGGTAAAATCGTTTGGCAACAACATTATATTTTGTGATCTCGAGAAATATTTAATTTAATGTTCGTTTGTAAAAAGAACTTTCTAGTGAAAAATGTTGTTATAAAAATATTATTCTAGCACCAGAGAGATGTTTATTTTGCTGATTTATTCTTAAAAAAAGTTTAAGGGAATTTCACCATGTTTTTTTTTTTCATTATAAGTTTAATACCGTCAATATACATTTAAAATATTTTTTGTAATCATAATATTATGTATATGTAATGACATAATGGAATTTAATTCATTTAATCTTTCAAAATTTAATATTGATATATTATCTATATTTTAATCTGTGATTTTGTTTTAAAAATTAATGTTTTATATTTATATCGCCGGTGAAAAAAGAATTATGTATCCGAAATTATTAATTCACGTTGTTCAAAATGGTTTGTATTTTCATGGTTCATCTTAATTGGCTAATATTTTAATTCACTTTGAAGTAAATTACATTGAATAAATATTCATCTTATGACATAATGCATATTAAGTTTAATTTCTCATTTATGGTATTTATTGTTTACATATTTTTAAATCAACAATTTTCATATAAATAAAATATTTTTTATTAATTTATGACATTTTAAACTGTGCGTAAAATGGTAGATCTTTCAACAATCTGTAAAATAGTGTCATTTTCTATAATGTGCTTTATTTCATTGGAAAAAATTTTCCCCCATTCAGAATAAAATATACTCAGTATGTTTTAGTTTTTAAATTGCCTATAGTATAGAATTTATTATATAATATTAAAATGATCTAATTTTTGTTGTATTAATTAAAGCTAGACACGCATTTACTGTATCTTGAACACCAATGTTATGTAACTGTATGCTGTTTTAAATGGCGGGAATAGCAAAGCCCTAAAAAAATAGACATCAAAACGAAATGCATTTATTACATACTCCTTAATAATACATTTCTATTGATAAACTAATTTTACTTAACTAATCTTTATCACACTTTTAGTTTGTGACCGATTTTTTAAAAGTAGGTCAGAAAACAATGGAAACAATAAATATCAGAAGATGCCGCAGAGATTCTTCAAGATACAGAATCACTTCTCAACCACGATCAACTCCCCTCTTCTCCGACCGATTGGTAGAGATACATAAACAAACAACATAAAAAGAGCAGAGTGGCTCCAGAGTGTCCGGAGTCTGCCTCTATCGATCCCCCAAAATAAGACCAAGAGCGGAGGCACACATCCCGATAAAACGCTTTAGTTTTGAGCAATGCCCCTTCAAAGGGGGTCACTTCTATCCATTAGTATTCTGACAAGAGGAAATGTGAGCAGCTGAGGAGTCATAATGCTTTTTATGGATGACAGGCTCGGTCTCATTGAAATATCTTAACTTGAGAAGTTTGTTAATAGTTTAAAAGTACTCTTTAATTGATTCTTCTTAAGAATTTTAGAAATTAAATCGCATGTTTGCTGACCAGTAGAAGCAATTTTAAAAGTAAATTATAAAGTTTTACACGAAAACTAAATGATGATAGTTCTTAAAATTCTCACAATACTATTATAAATATGTATATTAAAATAGAAGAATTACTTTTAAACAGTGAATAAGTGTATATTTATTGTAAAATAGCGTAAATGTATATAGGGCAATTAAAATACATTTACAATGCCAAAATACGCATGCAATTTTAAAATATCTTTCAATACTATGGATGTTGCAGTACTTTATAATAATCTACCTTTACAATAGGCATAAATCACCTTTTGACAAAGGATAAATAAGTTCTATTATATTCACATTGGATAGTTTTTTAATAGCTGTTAATGAAAAAGTAACAGATAAGTACATTTAAAGCCCTTTTTTTAAACAACCAAAAAACGTATTGTAAGACACTTTTCAATTTTGAACTAGAAATAAAAATCATTATAGTCATATGTTAGTCATTAGGAATAATTTTGTGTAGTAACTCTTGATTCTTCAAATCCTAAATAATTTTATTTTCTAATCTTTATTCTTTCAAATCCTAAATAAACTATCAATATTCAGGTAAATCATTAGTTTTATAAGTCTATATGATTTGGGGTTATTGTTCAGATAAGTTTTTTGTCTTTTCACAGAAGTGATACATACGATAAAAAAATTAACAGATTACATCTAGTTTGGCACAAACTCCCGTAAAGAAGACTTTGATTGACCATGATCCAGGGATAAATTAACTGATTTCCTACTAAAATGAATGGATTTTAGTAATGTGTTTACCTCGACCTCTCAATTGACATTGAATTGGCAATGTATTTTATCATAATTCATTACATTTAAGAATTTTTAAAAAAACTCTTGAATTTCTATGTTAAGGCATTGATTTTGCAGCATAATATTTTTATTTAACAGCTATCCATTGAAGAAATCATTTGTAGTGTTGTACAGCTAGAGAAATCTAAAACATTCAGCAATGGAGAGGTAATTCATAATGGAAAGTTTGGTTTCCGCTTTGGTCAAAATGATAGTAGATACATGCATGAAATTGGAACATAAGCTTTGTACTTGGATTGAAAGTGAAGTGTTCCTTAAGGTTTTCAACTATTTATCGTCAGAAACGCAATGACATTTCAACGATATGTTACCAATATTTTGCGGCCTCCAGTAGCACGACACATTGTTCCTATAAGATAAGCACATTCCATCATGAAAGTTCTATTGCAGGTCCTACACACTCATTATGTGTATTCAATAACGTTTCTGGCTCTTATGCCAAATTTTCATGTACTTTTCTCAACAAAAAACACCAGAGGCACAGTAAACCAATAGCTGAAACACCTTCCAAATACACCAGCAAATTTAATAAATTTGCAGCATCAACTTATCCAGTATAACTTGATCCACTCCATAAGCTTTGCGATTCTGCATTCATCAGATAAGTCAGACAAAATTCATAAGATCGTTGATTCTTAAAAAGTTGAGCACAAAAAGAGGATCAATATAAACAACTTACCAAGAGAGCTCCACGCAACTTAAGAGGTGCTAGGTAGAACCCTATTGAACTTGACACTTGATACAGATCTTAATTAAGATCTTGTCCTCTGTAAACTATAGGCATTTGATGTACCAAAGGCAAGACGTAAGTTCAATTTGGGAGCCTCTGTCACACTCGGGCCTAGAGCAAGAAAGCTTACATCATTGTAGGCTGTAATGAGTTATGTTTAGTTTCAATACTTCCTTTGAAAAACATCAAGTAAAGACTATCATTTCTTTTTTGTGTTAGTTTATACGTGTATATATGCTTTTTTTCCGTGATGCACTAATCATTCAATTAAGATGCCAGGTATTCAAATGGCATATCATCTTTTTAAGGAAAATCTTTCGACATCTCTTACGTGCGCCTGCGCTTCTACAGCATCGTCCAGAA
>BMAO01025039.1:0-22389 GCA_019973975.1 Trichonephila clavata | reverse complement strand
AAAAAAGATATGCACTGCTGCTCGAAGATAACATCTTACTGGAAGATACGGAATTGCTACTGGAAATGACTGTATGACGGGAAATTCCTTAAGCTGATACTTCTACTGCTGGATCCTCTGCTACTCTGATTCTCTCCTGATACATTTTTCCAGCCTTATGTATGATGCGGACACGTACATGGCTGAAATCAAAGGAAATTCTGGAAGAACATTTTAACTGTGAACTCCTCGATTGTTTGAACATATTTTTCCAATAGGTTTTTTTTTTACATAAATATCAATAGAACTATTTTACTACAATAGTGAAAATTATGTAATAGCTTTATTCTCTCTATAATTTCAAAATAAATCTTTTCGGCATTTCAATGTGTAATTTCTTATTGTTGTGAAAATTTTCCTTAGTTTGCTATTTTTTATATAAGTATTCAAATGTTAACTAATTCATTTAAGTGTAAGCCACGCCCACAATAACAATGTGTATGTGTAAAAATTTAAATAAACTAAAATATTAAAATTTTAAATGATAAATCTCATAAATTACTTCATTGCAATAAATTCCTTGAAAATTATTGGTGTTCAAAAATATTAAGTATTCTGAAACTTTAGGCACTGCAAATTAGTTTTATAGCGTGAATCCCGATATTTTGTTATTGATACTACTTAACTGATGAAAAACGATATTCTTATGTGACAAATTTTAAAAGTATAGTGAAAAAAGATGTGTTATTTCTTTTATTTCTTCTATTATTCCGTAGTTATTTTAATTGAATTTGCATTCAATACATCCCGTGTAGAATTCCAAAATTTAATTTTAACTGGAAATTTTTAAGAAATATATGAAGCACTTTGGAGTCAAATTAAGATATTTTTACGGGATGGAATAAAATAAATTATTCCATATTTGAAAGGATTGGGCTTTGGTACTTTTAAATCATCATTTGTTTTGTTATGTAGAAACAACACTCACAAGCTTAAAACAAGTACAACACACAAAGCAAGACATTAACACTTCCAGTTTTCACGACGTTCCCAAAAAGTAGAAATTTCTGTCCAGTTTTACCAATGGTTAACCAGAAGCTATAAAATCATATCATTTCCGATAAAGGTTTTTCTTATTGGCACAGATACTCGAGTGATGTTAAATTGCATCATTCTCAATTCAAAAACGCTAAACTTTTAGTTTTGAAGGTATAAAAGTATGGTTATATCGCATTGGTTGGGTAAATTAGAAATTAGTTTCCACGCAAAATCTTGGAAGGCTGAAGACTCTCTTATGGATTCAAATTCCTCGAGAAGCATTTGACACGAATTATTACTTTTATATATATATATATATATATATATATATATATAAAAGTTTTTTTTGCCTAACTTTTCAATATGGTTATGTTTTGCTATTATGTTGAAAATTTCTGCTGAACTAGGAAGGTTGAATCTATGAAATATATTTAACCCTAATTTTGCTGGTCCTAATTCAGCAACAGCTTTAGAAATCATAATAGGTAGTATTTTAGTCCATTGACTCTTTGTTTTCTTACATTTTAAAGTTCTAATTCTGTTTCATGTTATACATACGCTTAGTTAATTCTTGTACAATAGACTTTTCCATCATTTTTTATAGTTGTGTTTCTTGGATTCTGGTTTAAATCTTCTAGCTTTGTTAGTGATATAATTTTATATTATCAATTTTAGTATACCATGTATATTTTTTGTCATTTTATGTTACTATATATATATATGTGTGTGTGTGTGTGTGTTATAATAAGAATAATTGTTTAAATAAAGCATTAGCTACTGTACCGCTCACTGACAGCTAATAATTCTGTCATTTTTAAGTGTTCCAGTTACCTATAAATAAAAGAAACCAATAATTACTTTAAAAAATAAACACATTGAGAATAATTTAAGTTGTATTTTTCCTGTGGCTTAAGAATATAGAGCTTCACATTACATCGTATAATTGAATGCAGTCACGCATATAGTGCTGACAACGAAAATGAATTAAAACATTTTCGCTCATAATGAGATATTTACCGATATTATTATCTCAAAGAAAGGTACATCATGATGTCGATTTCCCTGTAAAGCATTTCATATCTCTAGATAGGGTCATGCACGCTCATGTTAACAATTTATGGATTTTCTGTACAACCTGTCGAAACTCCTTTTAACTCGACGCTACCTTTCATCGTCGATATCTAATCATGTGAATGACGCTTCTTAACGAAAATGGCACAAGTGCGATTGGTCGATTTAGTCAAGCATCTAGGAACAGACATATTGAAGTGTTTTATTAATATACGCTTTTAAATAAATCTGTATAAATACAAACATTACGATGCTTCTCAATGAAGATTATAATAATCATTGGAATATTTAGCCAATATTCGGCAAGTGTTGTAAAAGGAAAATAATCACTTTAAATTTAATATAAAAATATATTATCCCGATTTTCTGAATGTTTTACACTGAATAATGCTTTATTAAAAATGTTAAGGGAATTTTAAAAAAGGTTTTTAGTTTAAAACTATTTTTTTACAAAATTCATTGGAGATCTCTAATCCAATCAATTTTCAATTCAGAAAATACAAATAGTTGACAAGATGTATTCCTTTTTTTAAAAAAAATTTCATTTAAAAGTGAAAGTTAAAAAAAAACATAGTAATTATGTAAGTTTTTTAATCCCTACATGCAGAATCGAACATAATTATCTCACACAGATTAGAAAATATTGAAAATTCCAATAACTAATACAAATCGCGCAGTTTAATATTTGTCTAATATTTTATAATTTTACAGTCCATTGGTATGTATACGTTACAACTTTCATTTCCCCCCTCAAATTCTGTGCTCTAAAACTCTAATAATATGATGAATATTATTTAAACCAAAGAGAAATTACAACTATTATTTAAAGCAAATAAAAATATAGAACCATAAAGTAAAGATTAATAGAGAAAAACTGTTTGATATCTGAAAAAAAAATATCTGAAAAAAAAACTGATACCTGAAATTAATTAACGATTTCCGAATGTATTGCTTGCAATGGGAAAACTAATATGTGACCTTCTAATAGTGTTTAGCAGTATCTCTGGGATTAAAGATCACATTTCAATGCTATTAAAGAAGACAGAAAGATTAAATCTTTGTGTATTTAGCTGTATGAGAAAAAATATTATCTTTAGTAAAAATATTTTTTTTTAAAAAATGCAATTAAAATGTATAAGGATTTTTTAAATGAAAAGTGTACAAGTTGAATAAAAAGAATACCTTCATTCGAATTTAAAATAAATCGTTGTTGGAGTTCTAACACAGATTTCATCGTTTCTACATAGGTCTATGCATTTGCTGTGTACAGATTGCGATTGATTCTCGAGGGAATCCTGTATAGCTTCCTTCATCTCATTGTCCAAATGGAAAGGTAATGCTTTCTGAAGGGAACATGGTACGATTTAAGCAAAACATCTTAATTTAAGGGTTTTCAAAAATTTTTTGGTTGACTCCTGTGTATGTATACTATGTAAAACAGATTTTGTGCTCAAAATTTGATAAAAAACTTGGCATTTAATTTTTTAAGGAAAAAACTTCAAATTTATGGAGTGATTTTAAAATGCTACTCCTCCTACAAAAATGTATGTACACGCATGAAATTTGATTTACAAGTATTTAAAACTATGTATAATAAAAGTTGATATGATTTTTGCGATAACACGATTAGTGCTTGTAAAATACTTCTTTTTATGAATGAGTATTGAACATTCCTTAAAAAAATGTCTAAATTCTGAGTTCAATTATTTTTAAAAAAATAAGTATTGCTTTGATTCAAAAATGCGTACCAACTTTTGTTACATATACTATTAGCAATAGGTAAAAAAACTTCAAAGTGTTAGTCACAATAGAAAAAAAGCCTTAGCATTTTAAATGAAGACAAACTAGTTATTTTATCTTTCAGAGATAAGAAAGTTTAAAGTTTTGATTTGCCATAGGGATGTGAATAAAAACGGCCGCAAAAACTGTCATATATAATTCTGTGTTTTTTTATTTTAGAGCTTTCAAATTTTGTCAGGTTATAGAAAAGTATATAAAAAATAATTTAAGCTAAAACCATTTAATTTTATTTTTTGACCAAATTTTGTCAATTGATTCGTGCTGTGTCCCCTTAAGTAGAAAAAAGTGCGGAAAATTTCAGGAAAATATCAAGGAGACAAATCTGCACTGTACAGTGGGTATTCCAACACTTTTTAACGAAATTTTTTTCTGGGCTTCACGGGATACATTTGGGCAGGAATTGTCATGGAGATCTGATATGGATGATCTCCCTCCTTCACGAAAAATTTCACACCAATTGTTTGAATTAAGCAGTGCTAGCCATAGACTGACCCCATTCGCTGAAGGATGCCCGCATCCAACTCACCTTCCGAAATCAGAAACTATACTACAATGGATTGCTCCAATATGAACGCATCCATGAAAAGCATGACTTTACTTTTGATTTATTTTCTCTACCACGAACAGGTTTCATTACTACACTTCATATGTGGTATATTCCTCTTATCTCCTTTTATATCTATGTTCGGTGGGGGGGGGGGCTATAGCTGCTATTATTTTGACGCAATTGCTCGTGTCCACTTTTTATTTGTGCAACTCTTAAATTGCTTTTATTGATGAATCATGTTAACTTTCTCTCTCTTTCGCTCTCTCTTTCTCTCTAATAATATTCTTCTTATTTCATGAATAGAAATAATTATTTCATAAATGCCCCTGTGTGAAGGTAACTATTGAAGTTATTTAAGGGGTAGGTTCATGAATTTCGGCCCCCAAACTCATTTCTCACTTTTCCCATTGTAATAAAATATGAATTTCTACTCTTCTAATGGTGCAAAAATTATCATTCTACGTGGAATAAAAGTATTTTTAATAGTTCTTTGAAAATGTTTTACCACCTGTCAAAGTCAACTAAATTCATTACTAAAATCCCTTTTTCTCAAAATTAACTTTTTTACCATATGAGGAAAATTTGCTCATAAACTACTGCATTTAACGGCTTATAACTTTGCATAATTAGTAATAATTACACTCTAATACATACTTTAATCGAGAGTTTTTCTTAACAAAAAAGATATTATGACTTAATTTATAGCATTAAATATCGTGAAATTTTACAGTTTTTGAAAAAAAAACAGATTTGTGCAAAAAATATTTTTTTTAAAAAATAACTATTGATTTTATTCATAAAATCTCTGATTAAAGTATGTATTATATGGTTCAAAGAATATTGAGTAAAAAAATTGGAGATTTTTATTCCTTTGTTTATAAATGTTCCTTTAAAATACCTATTTTTAACATTACTGAGATACAGATCCTGTTTCGTAAACCTACCCCCTTAAGATGTTTAATTTCTAATGATTGCCTCCACTTACACGTGCACCTAACTTTTTCCTGGGAACAGTTCATAATAAAAAGTAAATTATAAATAAGTCTTAAGCGAACCTTCTTTTCTAGAAATTTTCTCTTTGTGTTTGAACTCTTAAAGCAAATTATAAACGTTTTTGTCTGAATTATTAATGCGTTAACAAGTTACTAATTGATTTTCAATTTGTATAAAACAGAATATGAATAAAATTTTAATATTTTCACGTTTTCGCATGTACATGTTTTTATTACTATAAAATACAGATTAAAGTATTTAATAAATATATTTTGAATCAAATATATTATGTTCCTACAATTTTAGATTTAATTTTCTAATTTTAGAGATATTGCGCTCAGAATAGATAATCCTTTTTATTTCTGAGCCTAGAGATTAGCGCAGACCCAAAACATGTGTTTTTTGGCCAATGATCATTACATGCAATATACATAGTCATTTTCCTGTTTCCAATGGAATAGGATCGAACATAGGAATTAAAAATCACATTTTAAGCCTTTTCTTTTACAAGACATATCATAATTTTTATGATACACGTATTCACATAAAGCTTATATATACGTGTGTATGTTTTGAGGATAAATAAGAGTTTCCTCTTACCTTGCAATATAAAGACTTTACAATTAAATCAAGGAACAATTTTTTTCAAGATGTATAACTGAGCCCTCATAGGAAATAAAATCAGTTTATATGTACCTTGCGAAAAGCTAAGCTCATTGCCCCCCCCCCATCACAAAGTACACTTTCAATGGATCCTGTCCCATGTCAATATCTAAGGAAATCAATTGGTTGGTACTCTTGCAAAGGAGGGAATAGACCATCCTGCACCTTCCACCTCAGAGCTCCCATATTTAAAATTATTCTCAAGGGAAAATGCCCGAAATAAAAAAAAAAATGGTTAAAACTTCGGTTTCATAAATGGTATAAAGGCAAAAGATCATGACTTTCTTCATCTCTTCCTTGTGACAAACAGTCCAAAAAAATGTCTGTCCCAACTCCAGTGGGCACTTAAAAAAAACTTTTCTTTAGGTAATAAGTTTCTTATTTGTCTTAAACATCACTTAGAATAACATCGCCTCAGCACATCATTGACTGCCTTCGACTGGACTAGGAAGATATCCATGATAGTCCACTTCTAGTATAGGACTTCATTAAAGTCAACAGTTTCACTTATCTGGTCTCACTTCGTCTGAACAGACGGGGGATTAGTAACAACAAAACAATAACAACACAATTTTTTATTCAGGATCCGCAATTTATTTATTTGGATACATAATACATTTGGCAACTGATAAATCATTAAGTACATTATATATTATCTGCAATTGCGAGTAACTAGTTACTTTTGTGCATTGTAGAGAGCTCCAGTCAACATTTTACATGTTGTAAAGTATCATAGATCAGCATCAAAAGTGCTTCACAAAAGTAAAAAGCATTTAATGAATGTAATTAATATTAGGTGTAATTATAAATAAGACAATATACTGTTCAGTTTTTTTAATATATTACAGGAAAATTTTTATTATTATTTTTATATTTTAGTGAAAAAAGAAAAAAAATTACTAAATTTAAGAAAAGTATCATTGATTTTGCAAAGACACAACCAATTCTAATTCAATTAAATCTATTTTTGAAATTATCAGTTACTTTCTACGAATTTATAATTATATCTACAATTTAAAAAGATATTTCTTTTGAAATATTTATTATTTAAGATGCAAATTGAAAAAACTAAAAAGAACAAAAAAAGCTGATTAATAATGAAGCATGCAAACATAAGTTTTTAACTTTATAATATAGAACTACTTAAAATAGAATTGAAAAAGAAATTTTCATACTAATGTGCGTGAAAAACACTAATTTTTTTAAAGATGAATTGGAACACATTTTTCATAGTTTGTATTCATTTTCGTTTACAATTTATTATCCTGGAAGATTTTACCAATTCGTATCAATATATAAAAAGATTTGGCTTATAAATTATTAACATGTTTATTAAGAGTATTTTAGAATAATAAGAGTGCACTAAAATTTAATTTTAATTAAATATAAGATTTTAAGTTGCTCTTTCTATTTACCTGGGATCATCACTGAATTATTACATAAAACTTAGATTTTCCTTTAAAAAAATACATATAGCATAACTAATTACTTACAGTTTGACTTTAAATAACTGTAAATAGTATCATCATTACAAAAAATGCATTTAATGTAACATATTGTTTTAAAAAATCACAATCATTAGTAAGCTCTCCTCAATTGTAAGCAATTGTATACAAATTGAAAAATAAAATATATACAGATGTAATAATTAATTGCATATGCTCTAAAATCATAAGAAAGACAGTCATTTTTTTATTTTCTTCAAAGTGTTTTTAACACACCAGGATGACGATATTTTTCATTGTGTAAAAGATTTTCAACATTTTAAAATTTTATCGTAATCATATATATATATACAACAGTTTTCGGTTAAGGCAAAATATTTACAAAGGTTAATTCGTATTTTCAACTTTCAGTGGGAAGGAAAACTATTTCAAAATGTATGGTGAAACGAGGATACACACATGTAACGAAATAAATTTATTTTCATAAATAAATTCACTCGTCTTATGCATGGCATGTTAATGGTGCAATTTTTCTATTTAAAAAATAGGTTCTGTTTATTTTTGTAATACTTATTTATTCTTCATTCTTAGGTAAATGTTTATCTACGATTTCCTTTGCATAAAAATATATTATTAAGTAGGTTAAGAACAAGGAAATAAATTATTCTATGATGATTATTACAATTTTTCCTAGTAGGAAATTCTAGTTTGAGTAGTAAATATTACAAAAATAAAATGTTTCCCACTTTATATAGTTGGTTCTTATGATTTACCCAATGAGGGAGTTCGAAAAATTAGTATAGAATTATTTTTCTTACTTGAAAGAACTGGCAATAATTTGGAACCTCAAAAGATCTAAAGAATTTTTTCTTAAAAAGATTCCAGAATTTTTAATGTATATTATGAAAGTCTTTTAAAAATATCAAAAATTCCTATTGGAAAAAATATTGCGAGTACAAAAAATAAATAGTGAAAGTATTAGTTTGCAATTAATTTGCAACCATTAAAGATGGCTTAACTATAACTTTTGGTGAATTAGTATTAAGAAATCTGTGATGAGAATTATTTTTTAAACTCAATTATTAAAAGTTTAATTTATCCGTTCTTAAACTTAAAAAGGTATTTGTTCTATTTTTTTAATCTTGACGAAGAGAACTAGGTTTACCAAGGAAAAATGCTGTAAAACACAATTCCAATGCTAAAAACAGCATTTTTTTTCTTGACATAGCGCTTGCAGATAACACTACTCGCACACATATTTTTATTATCACTGAAAAGTTAAACCTGTGATTTCTTATTAAAACCTAAGCAATCCATTAAACATCACCATTTCCGCATTTGAAAACAAGTCATTTATAATCAAAAGCTATTGTTAGCTTTGTCTTAAATTGTTTCCATGTTTTTGTATTTTTTCAAATATGGGCAAAATTAATATTATTCCAAGGAGAATCAAGGGGACTTTTGTCTCAATCGGAAGTCCCCTTGACTCTCAGAAGAACAAAGACCATTATTTCCACATCCATTGACAAATATACTACCTTAGAAAGCCACGGAAAACTCTGGCCACTGTGGGTCCGATCCCAAGGCACCTGGAAAACCGAGGCTATAGCCCATTTTCGCCTAACCACCGGACATGACGGTTAGGGAGTATACCTCCACTGACTTAGCCTGGCTACTTAGGAGGAATGCCCACTCTGCGGCCATGCCAGAACAGATGGCGGCAATCTGCCTTAATTCATTGAACTCTATGAATACCCGGCTGACGACATCGTCAGTCGGTACTGGGAGACTCGACGCGTCAAATGGTCAAGGATCCATGCAAAAACGTTGGATAAATTAATAAATAATATTATTCCTATCTTAAAATCACAGATCAAACATTTTTGCATAAGTATTTAGTTTCAATTTGTTATTTGTGTAGTTTTTCTAGAGCTAATTGCTTGTTATCATTTGTTTTTAAATGTATTTTAGCTGATATAAAATACTTTAAGCCTGAGATAGTTAAAGTCATTTACTGACGTCAGATTACCATGAAACTATTAAAAGTGACAGTTTAATTTTACTAAATAATGTTAATATATTCTTATGACGAAGACTATGTACCAGAAGTGTCCCTAAGTCTGTTGTTTTTGTTGTTGCTTATGCCACCTTATCGACAGTAACATCAGATCAAGATCCATGAAATTCATCGCGGCTAAGAGCTAGAATTTTACGCCTGTCGTTAGCCTAAGCTTTTGAGCCCCCATGAAGGTGACAGTGCGATTTTGCTCGGTACAACCCAATAGATGGCGACACCATTCGGACCCACTGATTTAAAGAGCACGCTCTCCGTATATACTCGGCGGGCATTTGGTGGCATCGGACATCGAACCCAGGCCTTTTGGTCTGGAGTCCAATGCTCTAACCACTAGGTTACCCACGGTCTCAATCCCCAAGTCTAATCTAGGTTACACCATGTGAATAATTTGAGGTAGAGATCCATTTATCGTCTCCTTTTTTCCATATATTTACTAATTTAATCCATTCTCAAACTAATTATCGATTTTAGCATTCCCGAACTTGAAAATAGATATGATTTTTGGCTAAAATGATGTTGTTTCAAAAGACGAAATGAATTTCTTCAGATCTAATGCCTCAAAAACAAGTAGCAATGTTTCAAAACTTTTCGAAATACAAAAGGCAGTTCGCACTTTATGGAAATGTTTTTGTAATTCATTTTTTGTTCGCCTTTTGAGATGAAAATTTAGGAACTTCGGAATAATGGTCTGCTAATGTTTTCTTTAGGTTTGAATGGAAATGTTTATTGGGAAAATGGGTTCTGAAATTGATAAATGGCTTGAAGGTTACGTAATTGCGCTTTCCAAGGAGAAATATTCGTATCAACAAATTATAAAGCGGTATAAAAAGCATGGTTATTGCATTTAAAAATATATTTATAATATATATTTAATTTGGAAGGAAACAGCAACCTAGCTGAAGGTAAAATGGAAAACTATACCTCAAACCTCATCCTAAATCTGTCCGAATGCAGGTCACTGTCAAGAAATTTGACTCTGATCTTAAAAGAAAATAAGCTCATTCACACACACACGCAAAGTGCATCCCATTTGATGAAATACTTGTAAAATTCAATTAACTTTTGTGCTTTAGGTTTAGTAATATAAGTCTTAGGAATACCACACCCAAGAGCACTGAATGGACTTCATAGAAACGTTTCAAGAGCAGTGGAGTAAAATTGGCCTGAAAGTATCAAGAAGAAATTTACTTCCATGGAAACTTCGAGCCGGAGCTATTATCAAGAATCATGTCTATCATATAGAAGTAAATCGCCACAAAAAATACATTTATAGCTAAAAATTAACTATCAGAATGGTTTGCATAACGCGTCAACGATCTTCTGTACTGCTGTGTGATTGCTATCTAGTTAAATCAAGTTGAGATACATTTTCTAATTGGGTTACTTCTATCATTAATAATCGCACTAATAAAAACTAAGTAATTATTTGCCTAGGTATTTCCAAATCTATAATAGATAGATTACATTAGATCTCTCTCTCTGGTCCTTGAATTGGAACATCTTGATTCTTTTTTTAATTACCGAAAAATCAGGCGTATAACGCGCATCTATACTTTCCAATTTGAATTTTCCGTAAAGTGCGAAACTCGTTTGCGTAAAGTGCGAATTACCTTCTGTGAAAAATGGTAACTTTAACCACTATACTAAAATGATTAAAATATTTTTAAAGCGCGCAATCATAAATGATTTTAACAATACTCTAACGTATACGTTTATGTTTAGGAATTACTTGTTGCAAGAATTATTAAATACAGTTTATTTTTTAAGGTTGATGGATTTTTGTTCCATGCATATATTTTTTAGAAAAGAGCCTCACTTTTGATTTTTTTTTTGCTTGAATGGTAAAGTTAATCGAAGTTAATGCGAGAAAATAACTTCAATAACACTCACTTATTTAATGGTTAAGTTTTCTATTCCGATTGCTAAACCAGTTTAATATTATAAAATACAACCTTTTTTCTTACATATTTTTTATTTTACGTTAAATTGAAACTTTTGAAGTACTTTAAAATTTTAAAATAGTTTTTGGGGAACCTTTTGACATGTTTGTTACAGATTTGAACCTGAAAGACTGTTTCAAATAGACTGAAGCTAAAAATAATTCGATATACGCCCGTTCCCGTTATTTCTTTTAAGTTTGTGTTAATGTCACATTGGGAAATTTCAAAAATGTCCTCTGCCACTATACGAATAACTTTTAAATGACAACTTCTAGGGTGCTGATATTTGCCTTACTGAATTCTACAAATGTATTTTTCTCCTTATCGTATCAAGTTTCTCAATTTGTTCTCTGGAAATAAATCCTTTTGATGTTTCTCACGTTTCAGTAACTGCCTTTCAAATACCATAATGAGGTTTTTTGTAGTAAGGAAACTAGAAACAAGTTTAGTAGAACTGAAATATAGTTTACGATCAGAGGCAATTATCAAAAGGACTTATGTAAAAATTTCCATAGTTGAAGATTCTAACTTTTATAGAGAGTTTCCGAAAAAAAATTATTCAAAGAAACAAATTTATTAAAGGTGTAACGTTTTCAGTGCTTTCAGGGAGGAAGAAAAATAAAATAAACTTTAACGGGTAATATTTCCTTGGAGATGTTTTAATTTATTTTGTATTACTCAAAAATACAACTGTTGCATTTAACTTAATGCAGAATATTTTTAAAAAACAGATATCTAAGTAGATGCATTTCAATTTAACTTAAATTCAAAATAACTTTTGAAAAGAGATTAATTTTGAAAACACCATTCAATCCAAAAGGGAGTATTTATACCATTAATATTATATTATTAAGAAAGGAGCACACACACACATAAAATGAACGTTATTAAATTAAGAGCTTTACTAACAGAAGACAATTGGAACAATTATGATCTACAGCAAAACAAAAATATTTTGTAAAATAAAATCTGAATGTGAAATGTAGAGTATAATTAAGAATATAAGAATTAAGAAAGTTCATAAGTAATTATTACTGTTACTTATAAAAACAAATTTATTATTTTTTTCTTAAGTCTTACATAATACACCAGAGACAAATCCATTTATAAAATTAAAATTAAATGTTAGGGTTTTATTATTTGAAATAATGTTTTACATTAGGGTGTCAAATTCAAAGGCTAACTTTGGCCAAACAAACAAGATTTAACTTAAGGTGGGCTTCAAAAAAAATAATATTCATAGAAACGAAGGTTGATTTCAAATAATACATTATAATAAACATATATAAAAGAACACAAAAATTTAAAGTTTACGTCTTGACATCTCTTCTCTACCACTATCATTCTTATTTTTCAATTCCTATTATTAGCTTACTCTTTCCTTATATTTATTTATTTATTTATTTATAAATCTTAATCAAATTTTCAATCGTTAATAAAATGCTTTCTATTCATCCATTCAAGTTAAATATTTTTTTGAAACTTGTGGATGACTACTTACTTTTCACATACTACTATGCTTTCCCGGAAAGGCATGGTAATTTGCGAATGTATAGTACCTTTGTGTGGCATGGGGGTACTCTAAATAGCCTTCGAACGGCAAGCAATCTCTCGTGTGGTTAGTGAAAGGTGATAGAAGACCCCTATTTTTATTAATAATAATAATATAATAATAATAATTTGTATAAATAATAAATTATAATTATTTTTGAATAATCCTTAATTTTTGATTTTCGATATGATCGTGCCCCCCACGCGGGGTTATTGCGCCCTCTGTAGGGACGCACCTTACAGTTTGAGAAACGCTGGTGTACAATAAAAATAATTTTTGAAAAATAATTGGGGTGATCCAGTTACCCCACGTGATCGCTAGCGTTAGTAACGAGTGCGTGCCTTCTCCCGTGTTCAATACAGTCTGATCAATAGTTTATGACAGCGTTTTTCAAACTGGGTGGGGGGGTGATAACCATACAAGGGGGAGGCGAGCCTATTGAAAGTTTAAAGACAAAAGATTATTTAAAAGAATTATTTATTTACTAAAAGTAAACAAACAAAACACATTATGAAATAATAAAAAATTAAATACACATTGTACTGATATAAAACACTTATAAATGTATCAGTACTGCACAGTGTATTTGATAATTAATTTAAAAATTCTAAGTTAAGAGCAAGTTTTATAGTTACCAGTTACTCCATGGACTTGTCATATATAAAATTATTTACAAAATTTAGCATATATCTTGATAATTTATACGATTTATAATTAATCCATTAACTACCAATTAAAAGTTACGTGATTCACTCCCCAATGCCACCGTTTTCCACGGAGGCATGCGTATGTGATGTATTGCGGGAGGGGGGGGGGAGAAACAAATAAGCAATCCCATGAAATAAGTAAATCTTTCGCAAATACTGTCTCTTAAGGATCTTTTATTGCATTCCAAAGCCTTTGGAATAATTTTATGGATAGCAGTGCACAGAAAGTATCGTACTTCGGAAAGACGTATTTATACGTCCGAAGCAATTAACGCACTAGCCGAGTGAGACGCTTATATACGCCGGTAGCATTTAAGGGAATTTTGTTGTATTCTAGCTTCAGCATCAAAGCAAATTATTATTGAATTCAATGCATTCTTATTTTATGAAGGGGGTGCGATGAAAATTATGATTGAATATTGGGTCACATTGAAAGTTTGAGAAGCACTGGCTTATGAATTTCAAGTATATTCCGTGAGAATTTACCACAACATTGGGCTATGTTTTTCAATGCATACACATTGTTAGTAGCATGGATGCTCTTATTTAAAGTGAAATAAGTACAAATGGATCAATTCCACCGAATTAAAATAAAACATTAACATTTTAGAAATACTTATTTTAAATAGGTAGAGAATACTTATATATAAAAATCTAAATTGTTATATTACTAAAGCACTTCTTTTTACATACATATTTGTTCAATATTTACACTAGCGGCATTAGTATTGAAAATTGTTAGCTCGCGACATTGCTTTGAGATATTTTATAATAACGAACAAGAGTTCTTGAAAGACCTAAAGCTTAAATACCGGGATGTGATAAAAGATAGAGAATGATTCTCAGTAAATGCAATGGTTATGTTTAAACATTCTATTTAAAAAATACATATTTATGGAAAAAAGCATTTCTAAGGATTCTTTATTTATTCTACAATATATCCAATATTTACATTTTTATTCAAACTAAAATCTTTTTAAATTAAAGTGGGTTTGTAGATTTACTAAGATAGTATTTAAATTAAAAACTTAAGAATTTTTTAACATTATATATTTAAGAATAATTTAGATAGTGATTCTAGAAATTTTAACAGGAAAAAAGTATATGTGTCTATGTAAGCCAAGAAATTTTGAAATGTCGGAGAAAGAATTGATTACTTATAATTTATCCTTTATTTAAATATTTAATTTTATAAATGTTTATTTAAGCCTTTTTATGTGTTCTAATTGTAGATATTTTTAATTTATTTTTTAATTATAAAACTATGCTACAATATACTTAAATATTTAAATATTATTGAAATATATTTCCACCTACTGTAAAATATTAATGATTTGTTGAAAACTTTTTTAAGCATATATAACTACTAAGTTAACGGGGTCGAATGAAAATTGTTTGTAAATATTAATAAACCGGTTTTATCCTCTTGTAGTTTATGGGAAAATAGACAGTTAAATTTATTTTACATTTTCCTTAATTATTAAAGTTAAAATGTCCTGGGTCACAATCTAGAAATAACACAATTAATTTGCTAAATAATATGTTTGTTTAATTTTAATTGGTTTTCACTGAATTACATTTAAGAGAATTCTTCAGGAATTTCAAAATAAATATCTCTCAAATAAATATTTCAGAATTTTGATACATATAAAGTTAAATTAACTAAATTCAAAATGTGTTGTAATGTTTAATTCTTAAAAATTTTCAGACTTTTAGAAATATTTTGTTCGAAAAAATTAGTACACTTCACTTTTTTTGTATCAACTAAAAATGGTTGGAATAAAGTAGAAAAATGAAGAAGAGTTTCTTAGTATTACTTCTGAAAATCTTTGGAACTGGAAATTATTTCATATTTATTATGAATTCTCAATATAAGTTTGAAATGATGGTGCCTGCTAAAGTTATGTTTCTGTAGACTTATAAATGTTTTATCAGTTTGTGAATAGTACTTCCAGAAACTCGAACTATATTATTAATAGATTGATAATTACTTTAAATGTGCTTTTATAGATTTCTTTAAAATTTCATCAAATCTAGCAAAATCAAATGTCTTTTCTTTTCTTCAAAAATCTAAATTTATGATTTCTTTTTACATGCCTTAAGATATCCGACTACTTGCAACAACTTTTTTTTAAAAAAAATGGAGTTATGGGGATTTTTTGTTGTTGTTGTTTTTAGATTTTCTAAATATATTTTAAGAAAAATAAGCTAAAATTAAGAAGAGAAAAAGAAATTATTATTACTAAAATGGGAAAAAATGGATAAGGATTTACAAAAAATAACAGAAACGTGGCCCACTCTGTACGAAACGTTTATGAACAAATTTTCAATTTTTAAATTCTAAAGTAGTGCTACGTTATTCATTTTAGAAATAATCTTCAGGATGAGAGATATTTTAATTTTTTACAAAAACTAGAGCACTTTATCTCAGTTATTATAGAAATTGCTTAAAAAAAACAGTGATTACATTAACATGAGGGAATGTAAATTTTTAATAAAACAGTGATTGATAAATCAGAAGGTTAAAAAGCTTCTACTCTTATTCAGAACATACACAACAAATTTCAGTTAATTATTTTAAAACTTTTTTAGTAACCCCTGGCCTTGTTTGAGCATTTTCAAAATAAAACACATTTCGAGAATAGCTCGTTTTAAAGTATGAGATCTGATTTTACTAAAACACTTCTAGTTTTTGTTCTATTGAATGGAAAATAATACACTAAGAATTTTTATAAAGCTAACAAAATGATCTATAAAGTAAATGCATAAAAAAATTTCGCAGTTTTTGGCAAAATTCACAATTTTAGGGTAGTCGGATACCATAAGTCAAATATTCAAATTTGGTTAAACTGGGTAGTTAATTCTTTTATTATTGTACAAACAGTAAATGTTTATCAAATTTCCATATATTTTTTTTTCCTAATTTTCTTAGGCACTTTGTATTTATTTAATGTCAAAAAAAGTATTGATAGTAAATGCAAATACATCTTTCTATGCACATTTCTGACAGCTGTATTATGCTCAATGCGTGACAACGGCAGAATTCTAGCCCATTTCTTATTATTGTCCATGAGGCCATCTAAGGCTCTTGTAGATGACATCTCATGTACTACATGTCCTGATATAACACAAGGACTGTCTACTCCATCTATTCCCACAGTTCAGTAGAGTTAGACATTTTATCCGCCTCTGAAATATGGAACATCCAAAGAAGATGATGCTTTTTTGTCCAGTTTCCGACAATTTATTTATTTGGAACAGCGCCATGTGGAGGTGACAGGGTACGCCTTGGGCGAACAATGCTTATCGGCTCAATCGACTAGTTGTGAGTTATTGAATATCTTCCTTGGTTCTTCTTAGCAACTTTACCAAGTTCTTTAGCTCGATGATGTGTAAAGCTCTTGAATGACAGTTGTATTTAGTCGAAATGTTTATATTGGATTCAAAAATTGAAGAGTTTTTGAAGAAATAGCAAAATTATTGTGTTCTTTCAAACTAAAATGTTTAGAGTAAAAATAATTACAAATATAATAAAGAATTATTTGTTCCCTTATTCAATTCCTACGATTAGCTCACACTCTCCCTATATATATATATATATATATATACCAGGAGTTTGCTATAGTACTACTGAGGCTAATACTTATTACTATCATGACTAGTTATCTTAGGTTTATAACTATTGTGTACATTTATGAATTATATATATATATATACAAATATATCTTGTTAAATTTTACAATCGTTAATTTGCCCACTCAAGTTCAAATACAATTTTTTAAACTTGTAGGGGATCACACTTGATATTAATACACTTTTTTCAAATATTAATTCATTAGTTACATTGAATTAACAAATAAATAGTAACAAACAAAAACAATAGTTCAACATCATATATAGAAAGCAAAAACACTCGTTGTGTCCCAGTAGCCCAATGAATACTGCATTCGACTTCTAATCCAAAGGTCGAGGATTCGAATCCCACTTGGGATGGCCTAATTTCAGATAATGTGATTTATTTTTATTATTTTATTAGAATAATTTAATTTAATTAATGAATAAATAGTAATGAACAAAAAAATAATTCAGCATCATACAAAGAAAGGAAAATTAAAATTTGTTTGAAGAATTGCTTTCTATTTTGTCACTTAATATTGTGATTCTGTCATATATATATACATATTTATATTAATTGTAAGTACGAAAAAAAGTAAATAAAATAAAATTTTCTTTGTTGACCTAAGTAGAGGAATTGACTTAAAATTTTTCTTTTATATTACTCGTTTTGATATAATTTACAAATATATTAATAGGATTTATTGAATTATTGGGATAAGGGAAACATAACGCTAACAGAAAAAGCATATTTAAATATATTGGATTAAGAGAATACTACATATCTTAAACATAGTAACAAAATTGTTCTGCATAAAAAAATGGTACTTTTTGTATTTTAAAACATATAAAGTATTTGAATAACAAAATTGAGTTTATATTTTTAGAACAATTCTTTTGAATTAATAAAAACTATGCGTCTCTTGAAATAATCCTGATTTTTCAATAGATTGCAGAGTTAAATACATAATGCTTGTACTTCAATTATTTTAATTATAGATGATGCTTAGTAAAAATATTTGCAGCGTTTCATTTAAGTACTGTTTAGAAATTTTATTACTGGAATAAAACACGTAATTTAATCCCACAGTGGAATTTAGACTTTAAACGCATCTCGAGATTATACAAACCAAAAATAAAATAAATACTGAAACTATTATTATGAATTTCTGATACCTAATAAATTAGTAAAATTTCCATCTTTTTCCAATTCATTCAAAATATATGCACACATCCCAAGCGCAATAGATCACGAATGCCCGATTCCCTCAAAAATTCTAAGAATTTGCAGTTGTTTACATTCATAGATATCCCGGATCTAATTTTAACAAACTCAGAGCCGAAGGCACATGGTGAAGTTCAAAGTTTTGTGAAACATTATTAGAAAAAAAATTAAAACTTTAAAACGTTCTAAACTCAGATCAAACTGGAGTAATCATGGGCTTCAGAGCAGGGAAAACGAAATCACATATAATACACCGTGCTTGAGGAAAAAACGCGGGATCAACTATGTCTTATCATGGGTCTGAATGGGTTAAAAGTAGATAAATTTACTTAATCTTAGTTGAATTATTCACTTGAATAACGACTTTCGTGCACAATAAAAATAATTATAAAAAAGTACTGGGATGACTCCATCCTCCCATGTGACCACTATCATTAGTTTTGTGTGCGCGCCTTCTCCCGAGTTAACATAAATGTGACTTTTGATTTGTCCTTCTTAAACATGAATATCTTCAGAGGATATTTTCCAATCTGCTTGAGTCACAAGTCTTTATTTGTTAAACTGAGAAACATGCTTTTTTAAATTTCTTACTCTGTGATGAGGCATTTTGAAACTTCTCATAAAAAAGAGATTAGCGGCAAAACTTAATTCCAGCATTTATAAACAGCCTTATAACCCTTCGTTGAACTGTATTTGTTGTGGCTCGCATGTGAACTACAAAATAAATAATAAATTTCTTAATTAGGTGCAAAAGGGGGAATTTTACGCATATTGAATGCTTCTTTCATGATGTATTTTAAATGAACCATGCATTTCTTATAGGGAGAAACATAATTAAGTTTTTCCGAAATGTTTTTAGTGCATGTAATTAGTTTCAATCTAAAAATGTACATAGTTATACTGTATGGAAAATGTACTTTCATAAGATTTATAATTTATACCTTCAGGAGATGATTTGCAATTCTTGATATCATTTAAATACAGTGAATTAATATAAGTTAGAGAACTAATAAAAAGAGCATGAGATAAAAACTGCCGACTTATTATGAAATAAACCGGAAAGCAAAAATAACGACACCTCCATTTGTCCTTTTCATGAATAGAATTATCTCAGATTTTTTCCCGACAAAATGAAAAACGACCTTTTTTTGTTTAACTTCTATGACGCTTTATCTCATGAGAGCAATTAAAATAAATCTCTTAGGAAGTATCATTAAATTTTAAAATTGTACAATCATTGTGCCATCGAAATTCAAAATAATGCATAACATATTTTTGAGATTCATAAGTATATTTTTAAATCAAAAGTTATTCAATAAAAAATCTAATTAATTTATGAGCATTTTCAATCAAACTGGATAATAAACAAATTTGAAATCAAATAATAATTTGCTGTAAAAAATTGTAAGATTTTTTGATTGAAATACTATAAGTTAACTATCATATATTCACGCTTATTTTATGAAATTCTTGCAAATTTTCTGAATAAGAAACAAATTAAAATTATCAGGAATCAAAAATTAATTCATTAATCACCGGTTCATTAATTGAATTAATTACCGATTTTCGGCTCAACGTAGATTTTCTCCATTGTTATAAATGTTAAAACAATAACAAAAGTTGGCGTCGAAAACCGGTTTTTCAACCAAAGTAGCCAAACCGGGAGGGCATTGTTCATTTCATTGTTACAACAATGCAGACAAATCAAATTCCTGCTATTAGTTCCCTCTCTCCCTATATATATATCCATTCTTTTATATTTTACTGTGTTATTTCAATCTTTCATATCTCCTTCTAAATTCTGTTGTCTTGTTATCTGGCAATTGGTATTCTTTTTAAGTATTAATCATGTAATTCATCTCTCTCTTGTAGAGAAATTTTGAATATATATATATATATCTTGTTTAAATTTTCAATCGTTAGTAAAATACATTAATAATTCATACATTCTACTTTCTATTCATACATTCAAATTAGGAATTGATTTAAAAATACTTTTTCATATTACTTGTATATTATAAAATTCATTTCGCGAAAGGTTTCTATTTCATCAGAGGTTATAAAAATATTTTTTCATTCCGAGAAATAATTCTATATTTGCACTTAATTTTCTCAAATTCTTTATAATATATATTTTTAAACATTTTTAAATTTCTTTTAATGAGCAGTGGCCTAGTGGACAAGCGAAATGGGGTAATGGTGTTCTCAAGGGGTGTTGTATGGAAGTTAGGAGGATACAGTCAGAGAGAGTACAGAATGAAGTGTCTTCGTCTGTCCGTTTTTTAATTAAAAATTCTGTTGCCAAGGGAATGTCATTTTGTCTCTCGCTCTCTCTTGTTTTGCATCCTCATTCAGTGACCTTTTAAATTACACCACCAAAGTTTTTGAGATGAATCCTAGAGATAATTTAAAAATAACATAACCACGGTACAATTCATATTATCATCGAAGGATTCAACGTTTCATACAGATCCCGTGATAATTTTCCTTGGCATTCGGAAGACCTTCAACCTTCTAAGACCCTAGGGATTATTTTGCAGACTGTGATCCACCTTTATGCCTAATCAATATTATATAAAGATAATTCACTCAAACTTAATGACAATATTCTTACTAAAATGAATTCCTAGCGAATACGGTTTCTGTAGGAAGTTTAATAAGATGATCTCTTATCATCAGAATTTTTCTTTTCACAGAAGATGCAGCACAATACGTACTGAAACCCACATTCTGTTTAAAATGAGAAGAATCCTACAGAATTTTTAAGCAAATTTGAAATTACGCTATGCAATATCTTTCTTCATTACCTTCCTTAATACTCTCAACGCTGTGCTTCGCATTAAAAACCTACATAATGATCTCGTTTCATAATAGAATCAAACCAAAGCGCTGTCCACCGTGCTTAAACCAAAACTGCAGACGCTATCTTTTCTTAGTACATAAAACCAAGCCCTGTGCGTTGGGCTAAAACATAGAAACTCTCCTTCTTAAATTACAAAAAATTCAGACCATCGCCTTCTCGCTCCAAAACCCAAGGGGCTGTCTTTTCTCTGTCCATCCCATAGGGATGTCAACCACCTCCACCCACAAAAATAGCAACCTCATGCGCAGGTGAGGAGAATGGTTACAAACTTTCAAGAAAATCTACCACCAATAGTAGCCAGACGTTACACATTATACGGTGAATTGCTATCAATATTACCGGAAAAAAATGTTCTATGTAAAAAATAACATGCCTTCCTTCCTTCACGTAATTGTTTTAACAATAGAATCATTTGGACTTTAACGTCAAATACCGCAGAATCATCTCGCGTTCCAAACTCATATTCCGAAAACGCATAAAATGCAATGTAATCAAATGCTGCGCTTACTTACATAGCGTTGAAACTCAAGTTATCAATTTTATCTCGGAAGATTGGGCCAAATTAAAAGAACTATATTACAAATCGTAAATCCTTACCTGTTTAGTATAAAATTACCCTCGGCAAATACAGAAAATAGAAATATTTTTGAAAAAAACACAGTTTATACACTTAATAATTTGATTATAATGTGCCAAAAGGAATTTATCTTTTTATAACTCGTTACTTAATACACAGTCATTTAGATATTTCTTAAGATACGTCGAATTAAATATTTACGAATTTATTTATGTAAAAAATAGACAAGCAGACTAATGTATCTACTATTAAGATAAGTTTTACACACATTTTTCAAGATAATTATATCTGTGTAAC
>BMAO01025038.1:24350-88633 GCA_019973975.1 Trichonephila clavata | reverse complement strand
TGATTCTTCTGTATTGGTTATTTAGATTAAACTTGTCATTTATCTTCCAGAATTTGATTTTTGGTCAGAGGTTTCCATGGCATAATTTATTTTACAGCACTCAAATTGAATTGGTTTCATTATGCATTTTATGGTTTCAGTTGTTAATGTTGATTGTTTAGATGTTTGTTTTAAAATGTTGCAATTAGAATTTTAGATTGGCGCCACGCTGGCCTTATGAACTCATTAGAGGTTATTATTTTCAATTATTAATGTTGATTAATATGTTGTTTTAAACAATGACCAAGCATACGAAAATTGCTGAATTTTTAGGTACGATACACTTCTGCCGTTGTCCAAAATGAGGTGATGGCTCCCTGCCCTTCAGTTCAATTCTTATTTGTTGTGTGCAATCCAGTATTATTGATGGGCTGTTCATTTATTATCAACAACTGAATAGATTTAAGGTATTTACACTTTGATCATGACCAATATTACCATCTGGCGTGAAGCGATAAACTGCTGTTGAACTTAAGACGCATTGCTCGCTTCTGAGTTATAGACTGTCTCGAACCTGTTCTTTGGTTTCAGATTTTTCATAAGGGATATCTCTTTGCTGTATTTTATGAGAGAATTTTCAAACTAAAACATGAGAGGTTCAGTAGCAAAACTTGGAGTGGTGACACTTGATGCCTATGTGTTTGTTTCTTCTTATAATGAAGAATCGAAATTTTGAAAGCAACACACTTAAGTCATCAGAAACCTTAAGCTGGGAAAGAAATGACTATATTAAATCTAAAACCAGAAACAGTATAGAAGAATCAAATGTATACATGTAAAGGTCAAATGAAAATAGAATAATAAAACCTGACAGCCTTAAATCAAAATAGGTACTACAATATGAATACAATTGACTACATTACAAAATAAATTAAATTTAAGCTGAAAAGAAATTACAGAATTAAATCTAACCCAGAATGGTTTCAATAATCATACCAAAATAAGGTAAACATAAACTAATTTAGTTATTGAAAGAAAAACAGGTTTAGTTGGAAGACCCATGCATCTTCTATCAGGAATACAGTCTTAACTGTTTGGGTCCTAAGCAGTAATAACAAAGATTCTTACATGTTTTGTATTTAAAAATTATCAGATTTTGGTGATATAGCGCGGATTTTTCTAGCGCCAATTTTATTGTGGTGATGTTGATACGCAAGAATACAAAGGCTAATACAAATTTTATTTATGTATGAGGTTTTCTTGTTAAACTGAAATTAGTGATATCATCATACAGTTGTACTTTAGCTATGTATATGCGGAAACTTATCATCACCACAGTGTGCATTTCAGCGAACTTACTTCCAACTGCATATATGACCAAAATAAGATGGCGGTATTATTGCAACCTATGATGGCATTATATGAAACAAAGCACATGGTTGCCAATTGAAAAGGACAAGAAATCGCAGTTGTCAACTTGACGAGTTATTAATAGAGTTAATTGCTGTACACACATAAGTACCAAAAATCTTCCTATGATATTTCAGTTCTTACATATTATCGAACTCTATTAGAGACATTATGAAACAAAACACATTGTCAATTTAATGCATACAACATTACGTGAATCAGCTACTAACTTGGCGGTATAATTTGAACAGTGACATTGGTCAATAAAATCTAAGTAATGCACCTGAAGAAAATGACACCTAATTCAAAACTAATTGAGATCACCAGATTAATAATACAGGATTTTAAGTTATATATTCAATGTGATAAGATTTTGCTTTATGGTAGTTTCCATCAAATCTTTTATTTATCTTTGGTTTGAAATTATACATTATAATTTCTATACTATGTGTAAGGTTACTTTATATTTATTTGTTTCTTTTATTTCAATTTTAAACATTTAAGATTTTCTGTTATGTGTTTTACAGTTGTTCAAACTGTTTATGGCAATTTTATCAAAATTAAGGGCTACTTTCTGTTTTAGATAATTTAAATGATGTTATAATTCTATTTCAGTGTCACAGTTTTATTTTTCTGAACTATCCTTTTCTCATGCGATCATTGTTGGTAAAGTAATTATGTGATACAAAGACTCAAAAGCTCATTTTTCAATAACAATAATTTTCTTCCTTTTGGTTTAATCTTTGTAACCACCATATAGATCATGATTACCTATTCATAACACACAAATATCTAAGGTTTTTGTTTTTACAATTTATGAAACTACGCTCTTCACTTCTCTTAATACAGAATTTTTCTATGTCTATTTTTCCCTTTAAAAACATCTGTTAGAAAATTACGGATGAACACGGAAATCATGGATGCGATAAATGCCAGAGTAATTTTCTGATAACTGGTTCTTCATGCTGATTGTATATACACATGCATTGTATACATTTCATTATAAATGTTACATGTTTTATATCTATGCTAATTTCAGTCATTGAAGATAAATATTCATCCTTCCTAATAATAATTCTTCTTCATCGCATATTCAATATTTGTCTAATGTAGAAAATATTGCCTTGTATAACAGAAAGAAAATGACACTGAATTAAAACTAATTGCTATTAACATGTTGGGTAATATCGCGGAAGATAATGCTTCCTATTTATGAGAAACCAGAATGTACCATGTTTTTGTATCGCCATTTGCCTTTGGTCCCTATGACCTAAAAAGAACTCATTTTGTTTTTAAAATGAAAAATAATCATAAATTTTTACAAAAAGCTTACTTGCTGAAACTATAATAAGGATCTGAAATAATATTTTCTTACTTTGGACTGTGATTTTGTCATGACTTTAACTTGCTTCTGGCAATCTTGCAACCAGAAAACTGTTTCATCTGTGAAAAGTGTTTGCACAGAAAAGGATGCAATTTCCTTTGGAAAAGATTTTCTCATATTTTTAAAATCTCAGCGCTGGAATGATTTCCACGTCATGTGCTATCAAGTGGTTTAACATTGCTCTGATAATCTGTTCCTCACATAGTTTCTGAGACTATATGCATATTTTATGTTATAATTGTCCACATAATAATATGTATATTTCAATTGGTTGTATTATAGTTATTTATCATTGTAGGCTCATTCTTTGTCTTTGCAATCAAATTATAATTTAATGAAATATTGCAAAAAGTATTGTTTCAATAATTAATTCTTTTAGCAACATGGTTTATATTTTGTTCTATTCAGTACTCACACTACCTGAACCATTTCAATAGACCTGTTTTAGGTAGATTTTAGTTCATACTTAATTAAAATGTTTTAGTATTGAATTACATTCAATACTGCATATTGTGATGCATTACAGAGATTAGATAGGTATTATGAGGTATGGGTGCAATGCTAATTTAATTTTTCAGTTGAAGGCCTTCTAATATTTCATTTATATTGAAGAACTCATTTATAATTTTTCTTTCACCATCTATTGCAGTTATTTCACCCATAGTTCCCATAGCAGAAACTCACTATCTGTCACTTTCTGTATTTATATTTAATCATTCATATCTATTTACTTTAGCTTCTGATAATTCTCTACATTGAAATATTTGTTCTTGTTTAATTATTATTTACTTTGAGACCAAATTGCAATTTGCTTTAAAATTATTTCTACTGTGAACATTCATTTGTTATTTTAATTTTTGGTTATGTACTACTTTTATACAGGGTTTTACCCTCACTAAAATATTATAATTTATAATAGATAAATTTTGTTTTAAAACTTAACTCATGTAAGAACTAAGTATCTAGCTAAAGTAAAATGTATAAAGTATTAAAAATTAATTACTAGAATATGCATGCACAATGAATTAATATCTGAATCGATAATTGTAAGATTTAAATAAAGTAGAAAATATAAAATAATTTAATTGCCTTAAATTTATTTTGGTTATCCTTGACAGTTAAAATTTCTTTATCAATTTTTAAATAATTATTTAAATATATTCCCAAAATGTAATGAATATTTTAAAATATGAAATGCAGGTATAAGTACACCACACACAGAATGAAACGTAATGCGCGACATTCTACCAACCTATGTAATTCCAGATATTTGTGTTATGCTTGTAAAGCAAGATAACTGGCAATCAACTTAAGAAACTTCAAATACAGATATTAGCAATTAAAATGAAGATATGAAACTGACTATAACAATATCTGTGGCTTAAACTCTCTATCCAGAAGTCTCAAATATTTTGTTCTTCATAATTTGAGTCAAATTAATCTGTTTGTCTAAACAAATGTATATTTTAATCGGAGCATCTAATTTTTATATTGTGCAGAATAACCCGCGTGGCTACTAAACTTGATACTTTCTATTGAAAATCATCTGATTTATTTGTAGTGTTTAATATTATGTTGAAGTCTTTAATATCTACTTCTTTAACATTAAATATCTCACCTGAATGATTAGAAATTAAATTTTAGCAAATAGTACCTTATATTATCCAGTGCAAAGTTAACACACTTAATGCGAATTTTTCAGGTAGCTTGTACTTTGCACAGTAACATGATACGATCCGACATTTGTCTGTATTGCCTAAATCTAGTCTATCAGTTTGGAACTTCCAGTTAAACATATTTGAAATTCTGCTCACAAAAGATACTTTATTAGTTCTGGGATGGTATTTACTAACGTCCTTCAAAGCAAATTTCCTGCTAAAACAACCTTCTCGCTATTTTGTTTTAAATTTTTCCAGCAGTCCAGCCACTGAAATAAATTTTGGAAAAATGAATCTTATTTATCATTTATTTAAAAGGAACACTTTCAATTTGGTGATTTTGACTCATGTTGGATTTTTAATATTCATTATTTGCCAGAAATCTAAAATATGTTTGATGAATATTGCAGTGTCCCTAAACATTCTGGGTAGCATAATTTATCTTTGTAATATATTAAGTAGTCATATTGCTTTTCAAAACCTTAAACTAATTAACATTTTGTTTTCTAAAATTTGTTGGTTTCAAAGCTTTAAACATAATTTAGAGCTAATTTAACAATATTGTTCATTTCTTCAAATTTAAATAATGATGAAAAAGATGCTTTCGGATTTGAGAAAATTTCAAGGATCAGGATATTACTACAGTTGAATCAGTATCTTCTGATTCAACCAATTATTTTCGTGATAGATTTGATAAGTAAATTGAATCAAAATAAGAGGCAATTTTTATTATTATTGATTCTTAAATAACACTTCTATGGTACCATTACACAATTTAGAAAACAATTTCTATTTACTCTTGTTATTGACAGTAATACAAACAACTGAAAACCTAACTTTTCCATTATATTAAATCTCTAAAGTCATAGAATGCAAATTTGAAGCATTCATGTTCTTTTATAGGGTTCAATATTTTTGCTTTTAACAACAAAGAAGAGTATAAAAACATTGAATCAGTAACTGCATCTCCTTTCTGTAAGTCCTGGCAATTTTATTACACTTATATGTAATCATGATTTAGCAATACGTAACAACGAAGCATACCGATAATGAATACATGTAAAGGTCAAAATGAAAAAAGAATAATAAATGTGAAGCTGCCTTAAACCAAAACAGAAATTACAATAGAAATATAATTGACTACACACAAATCAGAAATTTTTAAGCTGAAAAAGAAACAACACAAAATTAAATCTAAACTCAGAAATGGTTCAGAATAATCATTCAAAATATATGCAGAACAAAAGTGTATATTAAACGAATTTAATTTAGTTATTGAAAAAATACATAATGGGCTTAGCTGGAAAACAAATGCATCTTCCAACTGTTATCTACTGTTGTCAAATTAGTGTTGCCAATCGGAAAAATAAAATTTAGAAAAAAAAAATTTTTAGGATGATTTTTTTCGAAAAACAAATGTAATTTCTTCACTAAGAGTTAAAAAAAACGAATAAATACAACCATAAATAAGTATATTTACTATAAATGTTAAAATTCCCCCCAAAACAGCTCGAAACATTAATTTTCGTAAAGTTATGACTTGGCATGGCTGATGACGTCATATCTCCATTTAACTGAAAATTGCATAAAAATTGAATTTAAAAAAAAAACTCTTCGAGGTTAATAGCATAACAACCTATAGCTTCTACATGCCAAGTTTCATACTTCTGGGTTGCTTAATTTCACCGGAACAGCTGAAACACACAAACTCTTTCTTTTATTAGTATAGATGAACATGTTTAATTGTTTACATTATTTGAAGAAAAGTTCTATTTATTTATGTTATTTGTTTAAATTATTTTCATAAAGATTTTAGCATTCAAAGTATGTAAAATGTTATTTTTTAATTTCAAAACTTTTGTTTGATTTTTAGTTTTTACCGTAACATATATTTAATTTTAATGCATAAAAATAATGTAATTAATAGTTTAAATAATATCATCACAATTGCAAAAGATTCAAAATTTGAACCTAATCAGTATGTTGCCTCATTAATGATATATTCCGTGAAAAGGTTTTTTTTTTTTTCAAGATTATTTATAGGTAGTGTTGTACTTACTAGTGTGTATATATATATATATATATTTAGTGTATAATCTAGAATCTATATTTGCTATATAATTACTATGGTGTCTAAAACTGTTTGCGTCATTTCTATATTTGTATATATTTCTGTATACATTTTTTTATATAAAGTATGCCTCTATTGCTTTACTTTTCATATTTTCTTTGCAAGTAAATGTTTCTTTTTTATATTTTAATTCATTGAAATTATTTTATGTTTTTGAATATTGGATGAATGAATTATTTTAATTGAATATATTTTAACATACAATCCAGGATCTATTTTTGCTTTATAATTACTGTGGTGTCTAAAACTGTTTGTAATTTCTATATTTGATTATATTTTTGCATGCATTTTTTCATAATATGCCTCTAATAGTTTTTTACTTTTCATATTTTCTTTACAAGTAAATGTTTCTTTTTATGTTTTATTTGATTGAAATTTTATATTTTTGAATATTGAATGAATATTTATATATAACATATTTTTAACATGTAATCCAGAATCTATTTTTGCATGCATTCTTTTATATATATATATATATATATAATTCTTTCTTTTGTGTTATGATTCATTGATTCTATGAGCATAAAAAAATGTCCTTTCACAGGAAAAAGGAACTCCAGCAAAATGTTTATGAATTCACGCGATTTTTTTATTAATATGCCTCTAATGTTCTACTTATCAAATTTTCTTTGCAAGTAAAGTTTTTTTATTTTATCTGGTAGAAATTATTTTACATTGAGTCAGTTTTTTTCTTAGATTTTTCTTCTACTGTTATGAGCCTTTCACGAGTGATATTTGTCCCTTTTCCGGGAAAATATTAGACATCATTCTAGCGTTTTAATACATAACTTTCATCGGAAAATATTTCAAGTGAGAACTAAAAAAAATCAATAAAATGGGGAAATATTAGTCTATGACCTGAAAAGAAATAAATGTTGTAAGCTTTATATTCCTCACAAAGCGAGTGTGCATAGAAAAGTATTCCCTCCTTTCGTGACGTCATATAATGGCTGTCACGGCCTGATGTCTTCAAGATAGCCTTGGCCGAAACCAGTGCTCTGGCAGTACTGCCCCTCTGACGTCGTGCACTTATTACCATATATTGGTCTTGGCGAGGGGTTGTGACTCTTGGTTGACCTGATACTGGTTGTCGGGTAACATCTCCCGTTCTTTGAAACCTCTGCCACAGTCTTGAGATCACAGACTGGTCCACATTCAGAATTCGAGACACTTGGGTTTGTGATCGTGAGAATTCCAGCATTCCAACGATTCTTCCTTTCGTAAACATGTCCAATTGGCGTCTTTGTGCCCTCATTCACCTTGTTTGATGGTTAACAACGTTCCTTCGCACAGCAGTTGCACGAAACTTGTCTGAACTGCCTATGCTGCGTGAATCGGTTTCTTAGCGTTCCGACATGCACCGGTGTTTCGCGCAGGACGTAGTCGACTGAAAAGTTTTGCTTAAACCCAATGTTTCTTTTCACCCAATTAGTATCCGCAACAAATTTGGAATAATTTTACGAATATTTACTCCATGTTTTTCGCATTTTACGATTTATGCTTAACTTTTGGACACCAGTGTATATTCATATACGAGGTGGTACCCTAATGAAATCAAACTAATTTCTTTTGGGGGGGGGGTTGTAGTAAAATATTCTGACACTAAGAGTGCATAGAGCTAACATCCCTGGATCAATAAGCCAAATATCATTCCTGGAAAAGGTAAGGACTAGTTTTGGCAAGACTTTATAGTGACAATCGTTTTGTTGGATCATTGTTTTTGCAATGGCTGATTTTTGTGTACCACAAGCGATGATGAAACTTTGCTTTTTGTTCAAAAAAAGTTGAACAGAAAATCTTGAAATGTTAAAAATGATGCTCTGAGAAAAATACAAATTTTTGAGTAGTTTACCCAATTTAAAAATGGTGAAATGTCAATTGATGACAAACCTTGTTTTGGTTGTTCTTCTATGGCTTGAACACATGAAAATGTTGAAAAATTTCGGGAAATCACCAAGGAAGATTGACAATGAATCATTGTAGAATTTGTGAAGCTGTCGGGAGTGATGTTTCTGCAAATTTAGACTGGTTTTTCAATCATGACAATGCCCCTGCTCGCACAGCCATCTGTACAATAATGCTTGACCAAAAAATTGTGACTCCTGCTCTTCACCCCCCCCCCCCTCCCCATTCTTACTTAACCATATCCTGTGTGACTTTTTATGTTTCCCTGGGGGAAAAGAGAAATGAAAGGAAAGGGTTTTTCTGAAGTTATCCAGAGGTAAAGGGAAAAAAATGATTGAGCAGTCCAGCATCAGAAAAGAGAAATTTAAACAACGTTTTGAAAAATGGAATAAAAGATTAGACAAAATTATTTGTGTATGTGGAGAATACTTTGAAGGGGACTGTGAAGATTTTCCTTAAAATTTGAGTAAATAAATTTTTAAAAAAATTAATTCGGTTTCTTTTGGGTACTTGTATAGTTTTGTAATTATAATGTAAAAGTATAGAATATAGTTAATAATTTGCTTTGGATACTTTTTTGGTGCACAAAAAAAATATTTAAAAATCTGAATTCATTCATTCTAAGTAACTTGACATTATCATCCCCACCCCCAACAGGATCCACCTTCATCCCATTTGGATTCTGATGCAGGATCAAGAACACATCTATCCACCCCTTCATCTTCATTAGAAAGAAGTGCCGGTAACACACCAGATCCAGCTTTGGATGTGATTCTCACTAAAGCCCAACCTGCCCATGTTATTGCTTCTGAACCATCATCTCCAGCTGCGTCAGATATGCGCTTTGAAAGGTAAGCTATTATTCACAGGTTTCTTTTTCTAAGCAAAGTTTTAAAGGAAGAGGGAGTGGTGTAGTTAATAAAGTTTTCATCTATTTTAGGCTTTCACCTCGTGTGTTATCAGTTCAAAATAAATTCAAACCATTACCTCCGCCTCCATCTTCACCATCATTGCTTTCTTTGTCCGACAGCCGAGACATAGATTGGGCTAGTCTTGTATCATCTGCTACAAAAGGAATAGAAGGTAAGCAAAGTGGGGGGAAATGTAAATTTCATTTTTTTTTTCAGAATTTTGTCTTATTTATTTGAAAAACTAGGAAATAAAAGATAATTATTAAAATGAATTTGAAAAACATGTATTTATTTTAGAGTTGCATGTATAGAATGTTAATTAATTTTCTATTTATTTTTGAAAGAAATGCATCCCAATTAGTTATGTGTTTCTTTACGTTACAAGTTCCAGTATATAAAAGGCTCATTTTTGTGTATCTTAATCTGTATATTTAAGTGATTTAGTAGAAAGAATGTTTTACCTATAAAAGGTTCTCCTTTTGCTTATTTTAGAAAAATAATTTGAATTCATTTTCCTCCTCCAAATAATTTTTTGAAATTGATAATTGTAATAGAGAAGGAAAAATATTATTTACAATTGATAAATGAAATACAATACTTATGTGTTGTGATACATAAAAATAATGATTACTGATACACATTTTATTCTTCTTTTGTAAGAGCTATAAGCATTTTATGTGAGTAACTTGTAATAAATATTACATTTATGTGCTTGGATGATCGAAACTTTTTTTCTCCTGAATGTTTCTTGTATTTAAAATTACTCTATAGGATTCTATTTTTCTGGATTTATAATTTAAGAAAAATGTGTTATTCTTAGTATGAATTTCTTTTGACAATTTAAGTCATATTTTGCTAAGAGTTTTTTGAAGACTCTTATTGTGAGATTTTTTGAAAAATACACATTTTGTTTTTACTGAAACATGTAATGTTTTCTTAAATTAATAAAACAATAAATACTAAAAAATTCTTCTACCTAATTTTCTCCAAAAGCAATCTCTCCTCAACTGAATTATTGAATATAATTTCCTGTTGTGTGTGTATATATATGTATTTATGTTTGAAGACATGAGCTTGATTTTCTTCGAAATAACTGTAAAAACAAGTACAGTCTGACCCCGATTTAATAACCCCCTCCCCTATTTAACGAATTCTTCTCTTTCCCCAATAAAAATGATGGCAAAACCCCCATTTAAGGAATAATAAACCCTAAATTAGCAAATTATTTCAACTGCTGAAAATTTTTTTATTGGTTTGTATTAGAAAAAAAATAGATTTTTTTTTTCAAAAAACGTATTTTTTTTTGTTGTCTTGAACATAAATACTTTTCTTGTGAACAGCAAATTTCAAGGAGAAAGGGTGATGACCATTATTAAGTTATACAGGTATAGATTAGTCATGAGTGTAACCTATCAAGTAAGTCTCGAATAGGACAGGAAATTCCTTTCTTATCTCATCCTTCTCCACAACACAGGGATACTTTAATTTGTAACGATTTTTTTTCCATTTGATTATGGGCTACCAATCTGTGCAATTGAAGTTTAGGAAACTGTTGATACGTCGGAGCCAATGAATAACGATTCAATTGCAGAAATTGGTTATGAAATTTTTATCAAAACTGTTACATTTTCTAATGCTTTACACTGTTTGAAAACTGTGAAAATATACCTTATGCTGGCAGGATGCAAATGATGCAGTATTTTCTTTTCTGCATCATGAGGAAAACATCTATTCGTCAGCATTTTAAAATTTCCTTTAAACTTGGTGCATAATAATTCACTAATAGTATTTTTAGCTGTTGAATAAAAAGTATGTAATTTCGAACTATAGATATTTTTTGTGTTGTTGCTTATTTTCGAATTCCCAAAGGATAAGTGTAAAAAATTTGTGCTTATTTATTTTTTGACTCTGATATAATGAATAACTCTGAATTAATGAACAAAATATTTGGTCTTAATGAATTCGTTAAATTTAGGTCTAACTATATTTGTTTTTTTATATATATACTTAATTTCCCTTTGACTTATTTTAGCATTACCTAAAGGTTCAGCATCTTGGCTAGAAGAAGCAGAGAAGCAGTTATGCCTTGAAAGCAAGTAAGAATAAAAAAATGTTTATTTCAAAAATATGAAATTTAATTAAAATATTTAAAAGAACTTTAGACCATGTTGAGATTGTTATTTTAAGGCTTTGTATGATGACACAGCTTTTAATTTTGCCCATTAACTTTTTATCTACAAGTTTAATCAATAATTAAAGAACAATCAGAATTTAAGTTTTTATAGTATTTGTGTTATTTAAAAAATTGCGAGGGAAATATAAAATAGAGAATTCTAAAAATTTGTACTCGTTTCCTAATTTTTTTTCTCTGAAATATTTTAGTTTAGCTTTCTTTTATTTATTATTTGATTAACAGAAGATATATTGTGAAGAAAGAATTGTGATGTTTCACTTTTGCATTCTGCAAGCATTAATTTTACCTGAAAATAGAATTTTAGTAACAATTCTAGAACTGAAAACCTTTCTGTATACAATTATTCAAATGTAAAAATAATAAACCTTCTATTCCTGCATAGTTGGAAGTTCCAGAAAATATTTATTATAATTTATCCTGTCATAGTTTATCAGATTTTATGAAATTCATTACAATCAAAATAATTTTTCTCTTCAAAAGTGCTAGATGCATATTTTTATATTTATAATTTCAGTTAAATTATCAATTAATTACAGACTCTTTTAATGGTTTAAATAAATTTAACTTTTTTTCTCAGGAACTTTTATCCTCCTAAGGAATAGAAAGTGTTCATACCTTTCTTCTCATGTAAACAATTAACTGAAAAAAATTTTGTGATGTGATGAAATTTACAAAAGACCAAAATGTTTTAATTCTGTTTCTAGTACTCTGGGGGCTGGCATTTCAAATATCAAAGAGCTGGAATCGAGATTACTGAGGATGCAACAAGATTTGATAAAGGTATATTCATTAATCTATTATCCTAAAAGTGTAGATTTATTGCCTTAAGCTAATGTTTAAAGTAAAATTAGTTCATTCTGGTGATTGAAGAGGATTGTTTTATTAATATTTTTGGAATACAAATGCATGCACACTACTAGGGCTGGAGGTTTCTTTTGCTAGTGTCACTCACAGGCCGGAGGGTTTATTGTAGTTAAGCCTAAATCCATTAAAATACCAAAACTTAAATGAATTGTTTATATATTATACGAATGGGTTGTTTAATATATTTGTTTTGTATATTATATGAACGTCATGTGCTTTATATTTTGTATTTATATACTTTATTTACTTCAGTCACTTTCTGTTAAGTACAATTTTTAAACATTTTACTGCCATTATTTATTTATTATTTGATTACCCTTAATATTATGCATTTGAAAACTAAATATGTTTCTTAAAATTCTTTTTAATATGAAAAATTTTAAAACAGGAATCTACACTGAGTCCTACATTACAATTCTTGTACTCATACTAAAGCATTTGCTAGTTTGGAGTGTTTTTTTTGTGGGAATGTGAACAAACAAAAACATTTTCTAATTGTTGATGACCATATATAGAGGGACATTTTCTGTCAATGTGATCAGCATACAGATGTCTTAAGATACCATTATCAATAAATTTGCGATGAATTGTCTCTATCACTGCTCTCAAATTCTAATTTAGAATTAATTTTGCATCATTCTGCTATTCCAAGTTCAATTAAACATTTTCAATGCTTTGACGTTGTAAAAGTAAAATTTTGTCTACCAGATCTAATTATCCATTAAAAACTAGACTGCAAACCCAAACCAAATGCTCTAGTAGGGGAAAAAAACTCATCTTACTGTAAACAAAAACCACATGTTCATTTCAAGAGCAGTCATAAAGCATTCAATTCAGAAACACTCTATTCAAATGTTAATGTGTTCATTCAAAAACATTCAAATGTTCATAAATGAAAATCCACGTGCATGTGAGTAATATTTCTCTCATTTCAAGTAGAAGGTCAGATCTAGTATCTCAAGACTGAACATGTAATGCCATCTATTGCTAAAAAAATTTAGCTTTCAAACTTTCTGAGCCAGTGTTACTTGGACGTGGTGGTTGGCCCTGGAAGAACTGCTCTGGCATGAATACATGCCGTTCAGGAACTATGAGTGTTTCTCGATGGCGTATATAGATGACAATCGGTCCCTGAGGGGGGTTAACCTCATATTCCCAAGCTACAGGGGGCTATTGATAACAAACTTTTGCAGGGATAAAAACTGTGATGTATTCATTATTGATTATGGTATTAAATTTAAAATATAAAGCTCATACGGATTATAATTCATAAACCGTATTTGAATTAGGCATTGTTTTTAGAATCTAATAATTATATATGTTGGAACAAAACAAAATTATTTAAGTTAACATAGCCATACACACACACACACACATTTTTCTTAGAAAAAATAATTTTTGTTTCTAATGTGTGGTAACTTTATTGGCTATCTAAAATTGTGAAATATTTGTCATCATAAAACTTGTAATTCTGTAGATGGCTTGTTTACATTGAGTTTTTATACAATATTGTGATTATTTAAATCAAATAGCTGAGGGGTATTATAAAAATGACATTATAAATTTCAATCAAAGAGTTAAATTTTAAAATTTCTGTAGCTTTAAAAATAATTTGTTGATTTCATATTTCTATCATGAAAAAGAAATACTTTTATCAGAAAATAATAAGCATTTGTGAAATATTCAGTCAGGATAAATAAATACATTCTATTTTGTTTAATATCAAATTGGATTTAAAGTGACGATAGCTAATATTGATATCATTATTATTCAATATCAGCTAAATAAAAAACTTATAATTATTTAGGTTGTATCTAAGTTCCTGCCCATTAATATAAAATAAGTAGAAATTTTTGGAAGACAGAAATTCAATTTCTTTGATATATTATGCCAAAAAGAAAATGTCTTTATTATTATTACGAAGAAATTTGTGAGTTTTGTAAGAAATTATAATTTTCTCTTAGGAACAGCATCAGAAAGCCAGTTTAGAAAATGAAGTCCTTCGACTGCGAGAAGAAAATCAGAGGCTCCAAGTACAATCCCAAACTGCTGATGTTAAAATAAAAAAATTACAACAAGATTGGTTCAATTTGCATAAATCTGCGCAATCTCAAGAATAAACTCCTTAAATAACCATAGTGCCATTAATCTTGATTCTTTTATAAATTCTGCTTATAAATCATTGCAATCATTAAAATTGTGTATAATCTTATTTCAAATGATAGAACAATCAGATATCTTATACATAAGTTGTTTTTAAGCATCTTGCTGAGCTTGTGTGGAAATTTATTTGCTTGAACCAGATTTTTTAATTACCGTTGAAATGATTTGTATGTACATTGAATTGCATTTAAAGATTTTAGTAACTTGTTTTAAAATATGTTTTATATGTAACGTTACACTCACACTTTGGACAAATTATGTGTTATGCAAAAATACTTGGAAAATCAGTATTAAACAATGACTACAAATACATGTGATAGCTAAATGTGGGACAATGAAAAAACATATTAAGTCAGAAAATTTTTTTATAAAACAGAAAAATGTTAATTGTAATGAATATTTTTTAAAAGAAAACTTACGCTTATGTGGTACATAAGAAAAATTATTTCAATATTCCCCTCTTTTCTGAATAATTACACTCCAGAAAACCTAACTTTTTGTGGCATTGATCACTGTAAAGGTTGGCAATACTATATCTTAAAAATTTTAAAATTTCCAATATTTTTCCTTGGATTATATATATATCTAAGATTAATACATTAAAACAGGGCTTCAAACTGAAATCCCCCCCCCTCGTTTTGGTTCAATTGAAAAAAAAAATATATTGGTTCTCAGTTCTGGTTTTTTTTTTTTTTTTTTTTGTTGCACAAAATAAAGGTTTTTGATAAAGTTCTGAAGGAATAATTTCATTCCATCTAAATTCTTATTTGTACTAAAAGTATAATTTTATCATAAACAAAAAATGTAATTCTGTCAAAATTTAGGAAATTTTATTCTTTCTTAAATTGGTACACTATGTGAATTGATACAATTAACCAGCATGTATGATACAAGCAGTGAGCAGAGAATAGCCATCATTGGCATATTGTAATCCATTGACAATTAGGTTCATGATTATGTGTACCGTTGTCGCTTAACACTCAAATCATACACATGGTCTTGCAATAATTATGTAAAAAATGTTTATTGAACATGAGAATTGCTGAACCGAAACAAACCAATATTTTTTTCAGTTCAGTTTGGGTTTGAAGCCCTGCATTAAATCAAGTCATCACAAACCATTAGTGTATTGAATTCAATTTTAGAATAGTAGTATTTTTTCTCTTCCTAAGTTATTTTCTATTGAAATGACCAATTTTCAAAGATATTTTATATTTCTAAATAAATATTTGTTGTATCATGTTTAAATGTGTCTGAAAACGTTTTTGTAATTTTGATGCTTGTTAAATCTGTTTATTTTTTGATAAATTTAATACAGATGTCTTTTTGTTCTTGAAATTTTATATATATATGAAAAAATTGTACTTCAGCTTAGGGATTTAAGGAATGAAAAGTTCAAGATTTTCTCCTGGGAAAAAGTGGTCCATTTATTTAACCAGAAATGTCTTGTTTCAAAAAAAAAAAAATCTAAAATCATTAAGCTGTTATAGAATGAGATCTCTTTTTGAAGAGCATGATATGTCTCGCAAAATAAATCAAAATATACAGTATAATTTAAGGAAAAAAAGTTTTATATATGAATATATACTCTAAATGTATAATTAGTTTTGTAAATGAATGTATTGTTTGTTCCCTTGAAGTAATATTGTCTTCAGACATTGTACCTGCCATTTTTGGTTCATTAAAAAGTGCATATTATTTATTTACCATTTTGTACCAGCTTGGATCATAGTAGCACTGTCTTGTAGATATTTTTTTAATTTTATATGTGAAGTGTGCATTTATGAGCATAAATCCAGCTTTTGTATTTTGAAATGTTTTGTTAACTAGTCACTGAAGTCAATTATTTTGTAAATATTTTTTTATCAGTGTAAATAAAGCCAAAATTACATAGAATCTTATTTGTAGTTCTTTGTGTACAAAAATATTTTATACTAAATTTTGTGTGTAGTCATTTCAAGATTCTTTCGAACTTCTAAAAAATTTTAATGTACATATTTAATAAACAGAACATGGGGTTTTTTTTAAAGCTTTGATTAAGATATGAAATCATTCCATGTATTAATCAAATCTCTTATTTTTACCTACTTACGGAATTTTCTTCAAGCGCAACAGCAGTTTAAGAGAAATATGAATTTTTCAGTATCCACCTACCCCGATTTACATGAAAGGTTCCTCAGAAAACTGTGTACATCAGAAACAAACTAAAATGTATGTAACTCAGTATTTTAATTCCACATAAAATAAGACTAATTGGATTGGCTTTTGAATGGCATCTTCTAGCCATATTAATGTCCCTCCCCACATTTGCCATTGAAACATTTTTTTCTTTTCATGAAGTTATGCTTGTATTTGTGCATAAGATCTAGCTGCTACAAAGTGTAGCAGTTGGATCTTATTTGAGTACAAGTCCAATGATTTCTTATTGTCATTATTGTAGCTTCTTTCGTGGTATGAAGTTTAATATCTTTTTCTATTAAGTAGATAATCTAAATTTTTATCTTTCTAAAGGTATAATTTTTCTTTTAGCACAGTAAAACCCCCAAAATGCTATAAAAAATTAATTTATCACCAGCCAATAAATATGAAGTTCGGAATTTTTTTAAATTCCAAACAGATAAACCACAATAATGTACATCATTCTGTTGCTCAAAAATTAACAGCGCTAATTAGAAAGTTTGATTGCATATACATAATGAGGAATTCTCATTTTTACAGTAGTATTAGAAAGACTACAGGATTTTTCTTATACAAAATCCCATATTTTAAATACTGTGCAAGTCAGGATCAATTCGCAATAAGTGATATTTTTACAAATTAAAGATTTATTTTCTTAAAAGTTAAAAATCTGTATGCTTTGAAAAAAATAATAAAATTTCAAAATACACTCCTTCTACCCCTCCCTTCAAAATATGTATCCTAAGAGAACTTCTAAAAATAATAAATGAGTTTTCTGTATATGTGTTAATTTTTTACTTTCTTCTGTAGAAAGTATGTTGTCTATTAATGAAATGGTGACATTTCTCTCTTATAAACCTATTCCATATTTAGTCTAATTTAAACATACTAACTCAAATTTTATTCCAAAAAATAAATCTTCATTATATAAATAAAATATTTATTTTTATTAATTTTTTTTATGTTGCAACTTCAATATTCTCCTCTCTACACCTAAAAGGGGAAGAAAAAAATGTATTAGTTATTTGAGTTTACCTTTTGAAAAATGCCATGCTTTGTTTTAATGAGTTCCATTTTTCTTTCAACTAAGAATGCTTAATGTTTTTACATTCAATTACATCACTATGTGTTTCATCATTCAGATAAAATTAAATTATACCTTTCTTCCTATAAGAAAAAAGGTACACTATAATCTTCATAAATTTCTCAGTGTTAGACAAAATGCTCTAATTTAGATAGTATAAATCAGTTGTGGCCGGGCCTGCGAGATTCATGACAACTTTACAAAATACATTTTGTGCAATATTTTTGTTTTTAGTGTAGTGTTTTGTAAATAATAAATACCATAACTTTATATTTCATCATGTTGCTTTTGTTTTTATACATACTTAAAAGTGGGCAGTATTGCGTTGCAGCATTTCAAAAGTTTGAAAGATATGACAATAGTTGTAAATGCTTTTAGATCAATTTACGCCTGCAAATCGCTTTTTTCGAAAATGAAATTTATCAAACACAGATTGCACTTAGACTTAATGGGGGAAAACTTGCAAAATCAATTACAATGTGCAAACACATGCATTGAGAACGACTTGCAAAAATTAAGTGATAAACAAACATCTCACTAATTAAACAAATTAAAGTTATTTGATCATAGTATAAGAAAGCTATGTTTATCTACATGAAAAATAATGAACAAAAAAAAAATTCACTTTGTTTAAAATTTTCACTCCAATATATGTTTGTCATGGGTCCAAATCTGATATAAAAAATAAATTTTCATATGTGGCCCACAGGACTATAATGTTTTTTCAAAGAGGCTCGCAAGGTCATTTGGATTGGCCACCCTTGATATAAATAGTAGGTTGGTAGTATATTTAAAAAACAGTTTCAAAAACGAATTAATGAACTTTACCTTCTGTTACTTTAAAAACAGTACAAAAGTCAAAAGTATTATCTTCTTTCAGCAGTTTTTCATAATCTGCAATGCCTCCACCAACTCCAAAATAATGAACTTTCGATGCTAAATATCTTTGATAAAGTTAAGTAATATAATTTGTAATTTTACACAATAAAATTTCCCTTTATATTTTTAATAACATACATGGTCAATTCACATACATAAAAAGTAAACATACTGGTTTAAGTTAACATAAGTGTTAATAAATGTTCAGCATTTTTGAACTAAATTTTTTTAAAAAGGAAGTTATTGAAGGCTGCCTTAGCTTAATGTTAAACAGGACAATTTCAGATTATTTTCTTGGATGTAAAAATACTCAAACATTAATATTACATTCTGGCCTTGGTATCTATTAAGGACAGCATAACTTAACATGCTACTTACTCACTTTTACCCAAGTTGACCCATTTTTTCTGGCATAAAATGTGTTATGCATTTTTTCTCCCATACAGTAATACCTAGACTTAGCAAATTAGCTTACATGATTTTTAAATCCTGTTGATTTGTCTTTCGTTTGAGTGCTGCACAACTCAATTACACACATATGAAATTGGTAATGTGATTGAAAATGTTGTCAGTCCTGCCCGCCAAATATATTTAGAAGTGGATAGTGATGACGTTAAAGACCTTTTGGATTCTCACAATCAGGAGCTGACAATTGATGAGCTCATAGCAATGCATGAGCAAGACATAGAACTTGAGTCTTCATATCCGGTTGGGAATTTGACAAAAGGCATCAATTTAATGGAAAAAGGGTTATAAATGTTAGAAAATATAAACTCCAATGAAGAGCGTATTTTTTCAACAAAGCAAGGAATAAAAAAAATTATTAGCATGCTAAGAGAAAATTTTGCTGGAGAAAATAAATTATTTGAGCTGGCATAAATTTATGAAACCTTTTACATCAAAATAACTTCAGTTTGCAATTTTGTATTTGTGTTATGTAAGATTTTATTACTAAACATTTTTTCTTCTGAATTATTATTTTCTTTTGTCTCCGACCCTAACTAAAAATAATTTATATGTATTTATATGCGAAATTGTTCCACAACTTACGTGGTTAACATTCAATCCCACCTATCACTTATGTTCAGGGTATTGCTGTACTGTAATGCTAAATGAGCTATCCCTTTGCATCTCAAAAGGAAAAATTAATTTATCAAAGGAATATTTTGAAATTTTAAAAACACTTTATTATAAACACATGTATGAGTTATTTGTATAGTGTTGCAAATTCTCATGAAAATTGAAATATTTTTCTGTCTGAAAATGTTCTGTGTTTAGTTCAGGCTCTCATACATTTGGCAAAGACAGCCTTAATAAAAGTACACAAGTAAAATTTTACAATAACTTTGATAACAAAAAATAACTAATGCTAAAAATATTTACACATTTAACTAATTAGGTTTTAGATAATGATTTAAAAGAAAAACATTACAATCAAAGACAAAATTGTAGTGAATTTTTTACATTTTATAGCACAGGCATGTCAAACTCATATGATATTGTGGGCCACATGATCTATTTTACATAAAGTTGGGGGCTGCATGTTTTCAATGCCAACAAAATTAATAAAATACAATTTTTAGAAAGATTATATTACGTATTAGAAGCAATGTCAAGGAAAATGTATTTCATAATATACAAACATAGTTGTTTCAAATTCCATGTTAGTTTTACAATCAAGCTATAAATATTTAAGATTTTTTTATAAGAAAACAAAATAGTTTTATAATAAGAAATATTGTTTAATATTACTTTTTATAAGATATTTGGCATCATTTTTCACAAAACACGTCATCAAAATTTAATTGAATATCTACTGATTAAATTTTTATAATGATAAATATTGATAGGGTTAATCTTGACCTTTCTGAATTTTTGTTATTTTCCATTAAAGAAAATTGTTGCTCACATAAATTAAACCTACCGAACATATACATTGTACATGTAACAAATGATAACATTTTAAGAAAGCGATCTACAGAGAAATATATTAAAATTTAGAATTCCAAATTCCATACATTTTTGCTTCAACAAAGAATTAGGTAGGATTTCAATTAACTCAGTTTGTAAGTTTTTATCTACAATTTAAGTATCAATCGATAGAGGTGAAGTAAAAACACAAAATTTTAATTTATAGCTTTTAAAATCAGAAAATCTTTGATTGAATTCCATTTCTAACAATTTATTTTGTTAAATATATTCTGTAAATTTTAAGTTAGATGATTTAATCAATAGATATTGACAGCTTTTAAAGTAAACAAATTTCCTTTTTCTATTTGTTTTCTAGCTGATTAAGATGACTTATAATGCCATAAAAGAAATACAGATCCTTTATACATTGTTCCTCTTTTAATTCAGCACATTCATAACCTTCTGTTTATATGAAAATTATTCTTTCATCCAGCAACTTGAAGAATCGTTTCAACATTTTATGATTCAAAAGCCATTGAACTTGCACATAATATGCTTTATTGGTGGTGTATTCACATTCCAAATCGTCCAGAACTGAAGCAAGTAGAGGATAACTAAGTCTATATGCTTGGAAATAATTTACTATTTTGGTGACTACTTTTTTAAAAAAATCGGATATTTATAACTTTGGAACACCATACTCTTGCTGGTGAATAATTCAATGAAAGTATTAAAAAATTTTGTCATGCTATTTGCATGTTTCTTTTAATTTTCTTTTTGCAACTACTCTTTTAGTAATCCTGGTTTTAAATAAAGCACTATAGGCCCAAAAAAAAGAGGTATCCTTCCATCCTCAATGGCAAAAAACCCAGGATGACCTTGGCCTTCCTAACAATTCCATTCCCAACTGTCCAGTTCTTGGCCTGACTTTTCCAGTTTTTGACATTAATAGTTTTCACATCTTTTTCTAGCCAATCGATCCACCTGAGTCTTGGTCTTCCTCTTTTTCAAGAACCATATGATCTGGCCACAAAGATCTTTTTTATGCCTTGAATGTCGTTCAATCTTATCAGGTGTCCTGCCCCTTTTTAACTTGAAATTGCAATGATTTTAACAATATCTGGTTCTTTAAAAAGTTTATAAATTTCTAAATTGGTTCTTCTCCAAATGTTATCACAATTTATATCTCCAAAAATACTTCTAAGGACTCTTCTTTCAAATATAGCAAGAGTCTCCTAGTCTCTCTTGGTCATTGCCCACATTTCTGCAGCATGTGTGAAACGGGCCTTATCAATAATTTATAAATGAGTATTTTTTTTTTTTGCTAAGGAAATTAGATTTTCAATATTTTCGAAGTCCATAAAAACACATGTTACCAGTAATGACTCTATTGTGAAGTTCTGAGGTTATGTTAATGAGTGTGTTCAGTTCAGAACCTAAATATCTGAAAACCACTCACAGCTTCAAATCCATAAAAATGTCCTATTACAAAATAAGGTTTATTAAAACTGGTATTTAACATGAATTTGGTTTTCAATGCAGTGGTATGCTAGCATTAAAATCAACATGGATAATGTTCAGTTTTTGAGAGAAAAATGAACTTAAATCTACAAACTTAGCTAAATTATCTCCAACATGAAGTAATTGGTATCAACAATGTTTTATAGGGAAAGTATTTTATGACAAGAGGCTCTTCTATACATCCAGACAACAGTTATTGTTTATCTACTTGGTACAAATAAGACAAAGGAAATTAGAGTTGTAGAGGGTGCAACAATATCAGGAGTATATTAGGTACAAACACAAATCATACAGTAGGTGCACCATGAGTTGCATGACAAAACCAACTTTTCCAATGGTGTGTGTGTGTGACTTATACTTCTTCAAAATTTCTAAAACCACATAAAAAATATCAGTTCCAGTAGTTGTATTATGGATATGAGTGATTTGAAAGAGTTCTCTTCACTTAATTTTAAATTAACATCACATCTGCGAATAAGAATGGATGCGAAGTTATATTTCAAATTTCTAGACTTTCATCAATTGCAATAGCAAGTACATGTTAATTATCATTGTACTTTGAAGTAACTTGAGAGCTATTGGTGACTGACCTCATAACTTTGACTTATGGTGAAGTGACAAGGACGACATCTGAGCTGCACCTCCTCTCCAAACTACCACATCCTGCCAATGGGACGACTTTGAGCCTCAATGTGATTTAATGTCAGATTTTAATTGAGATTAAAATTGTTAAATAATTAACTTTGAGATTTAACGTGCATCAGCACTTCTACATGGCGAGTCTTCAGTCGCATGAGGACTCAAAAGCGAGACTTAACAACATAGGCCATGAGTTATGACCTTAACCACCAGGCTACTACAGTCCTCAATTGCAATAGATTAGGCTTGAGATGTTGATATTATTGAATTATGCAGATTTCACATATTCTCAGTTATTTTATAAACTCTACTAGTAATAGTATTTCGACTAAAACTTAAAATTTTTTATTTGTAATAGAAATAATACTTTTACCACTTTAATTGAGCATTCACTAATAAATTCCTCTTAAGTTGTCTCAATCTGCATGCGATTAAATGTGACAATATATATCTAAATTTTACAGCAGCTGTTTTGTCTTCAACAAATTTAGTCAATACGCTTTGTTGTTTTTGAAGAATTGATTTCCATTTCAACATTTTTTCTTCACAAAGTTTTAAACAGGAATTTGGTTATAATTTGTTTTATGATTTGTGTCATAGAGCCTTTCAAGATTATATTCCTTTGAAACTGAAATAACGTTTTTTATATTAGGCATAATATTTTATTTTAGCTTTGGACACAAAAATGTTGCAGATCCCATTTTTATTGAAAATTACGATGTTCCTCTTCAGTTAATCTCTTTTCTATTATTTCTCAAGTTATGAATATATTTTTATTAAAAATTTTTTCGTTCAATATGAAAAAAAAACCAAAGTCCATTTTCATTCACAAATGATTGAGCAAACATTACAACACTATATTCATCACCTTTGGTTTTTTAAACAACACCTATAGTGACCTCTGAAGTCACTCTGTTCTCCACTAAGGAGAGATGGAGGAAGAGATATAAATGTTACACACACAGAATGAATCTTGGTTTCCACTTTAGTGAATAATATGTATAAATGCATTCAAAAATTAATTAACAATTAATTTATTTTTGTAAAATTTAATGAATTGAAATAAAATATTAAAAACAATTTTTAATATAAAACTTATATCTATTGTCAAATAACATTTCTTTTAAAACAAGAATAGGCAACTAAATTTTTGAAAAAGTTGACATTAAATAAATTTCAAAGTGGAAAAATTTTAAACGTTTATAAGTTTTTAAAGTCTCAATGGGCTGCAGCCTATGTATTGGCGATTCTTGTGTTTGACACAAAATATTTTTAATTTTTTTTTAAAGAAAAATATTATTCATTAAAAGAGTGTTAACTCCCCATTAAGTAATGATTTATCATGAAATTATTGCTCAAAAACAAATATTACATAAGTGATAGTTCATAAATATTGAAAAAAAAATATGCCAAACTTTTGAGAGATTCACTAATGAAACAATTTCAATGTAATAATTATAAAGGATACATAACACCACCAGGTTTAAGAGCTTCTTTCATTAGATTCAAAAGCTTTTTTTGATTAGATCTGTTATATATAGTTTCAGATGTTAAGATGACATCATACCTGAAACAAATAAAAAAAATTCAAAAAATATCTTTATTTTTTGTAAATGAATGCTAATATTTCCATTTAGAAATATTAAAAGAATGTTACATAGTTTAATTATATCAAATATTCAATTAGAAAAATTACTATTAATTAGCAGTTAATCTCAAACTAATTTATATATATGTGTGTGTGCACCAGTGCAGTATAAATTTTTTTAATTGAAAAAAGTTACTTGCAGTTTTCTTCAACACAATTAAAACTAGTTTTTCTTAATTTTGCTTGATAATATTAAATAATAAATGAATAATATGTTAAATATATCCACATACCTCGTTATTAATAAAAAATGTAACATTAACATTCTTTAAAATTTGAATCCAATATTCCTTACTTTATTATGTACTCGTATATTAATTTACTTAAAATATTCAGAATCAAAATATATTATTTTACACATCCTTTTATTTTTATAATTATAAATTACAATTTGTATTATTAAGCACAAATGGTTATTTAAAAAAAATTAAAAGATCCGAAGCATTTAATGTATTTTAAAATTAAAACTAAAAAAAAGAAATTTACTTTTTCCAATAAAATTAATGCATACTCAAAGTAAGATAAATAATTTTAAGAACAAAGTTATCACTGGATTATGAATATCTCAAATAAAGTTTTTTTAGCCATCTTAAATAAAGTAGAAACTTCTAAAATGTGTTAATGTAAATATGTAGTCAATAATTTCATTACAATAATATTTTTAGTAAATCCACTTTTATTTTTATTTGATATATATGTTTAAAATTTATAAGCATGTTTAAAAAAAACATAAAGCTAATTTATATCTTATTATCAGATAAACGAGGGTGAGACGGAAAATAAGTTTCCCCTGTCGACTGTGGTCAGAGTTGAGTATGAAAGTCAAAGCACAGAACGAGACATTAAAGGTAAGATATAACTTTATTTTTCCACATAAGTACCAAGTACATTTAGAGATTTGTCATACCACTTGATAAGCTTCAAAAACCCTGCAGGAAAACTCAGGGTTTTGCATACCAAAGAAGCATTTATTTTTGCATTCACTTTTTGGAGGGCGGTACTGTGACACCCTGTTGAAATTAAAAGAGGCGATTTGGAAAAACCTGGGCTTTTCAAATCTGCCATTCTGTTGTTGAATGACAATTAAGGACCACACTTGGCCACAGCAATGAAAAACCATATTGCAACTTTGGTTGGGAGCACTTACACCATCTGCCATGAGTTCTGAGCTTGCACCAAGTGACTTTCATCTATTTCCGGCTTTGAAGAAGAATCTTGCCTGAAGGAACTTAGGAAGCAATGCTGAAGTCAAACAAACCGTCAAACGCTTCTTCCATATGCAAAGCCCTGAGTTTTCTTGGAGGGCTTTTTTGAAGCTTATCAAGCAGTATGACAAATGCCTCACTGTACTTGGTACTTATGAGGAAAAATAAAGTTATGTTATCAATAATGTCTCATTCTGTGTCTTGACTTTCATACCCAACTCTGAACACAGTTGACAGGGGAAACTTATTTTCCTACTCACCTTCATATGTTTGCTTTTAAATTCTGCAGCAACTTTTTAAAATCCTTAAATGTTCTTAGTACATAAAATTTTTAAAAATGATTTCAAAACAGTTAACATATTTTAACAAAGATCAGTAGTGCGCACAAGAGGGGGAGGATCTATGGGTCAAGATACTGCCCAAAAACCCTTAATTCCCCCCTCCCGATTGATTATAATCCTATGGGTATATAGTATGTAAAATTTAATCAAGTATTTGGCATAAATAATTAATTTTAATGCTAATTATTTATTCCATAATTAATTTTTTACTGTTTTTTGCTCCTGAAAACTGACAAAATTAAAAGAATATGTTGGATGACGTATTGGAGCATGATACAAGGATGGTGGACTTTCCACTCTAGATATTCCCCCAACCTCTTCTTGAAAAATTCCTGAGTGCGCCATTGACAAAGATTATTCATTATAAAAGCTGATAAAACCCTTTTTAAACATATATTATTTCACAAGGAAAAATTTATTATAAAATCTAATAATTCAACATTTTTTATCAACTGTAGAGGAGAGAGAACTTACAATTTTGCATCTTTTCCATTAGAGAAGTACTTTTCCTGAATATTTTGCCAGTCTCCACATAAAAATTTACATTTTTCAGAAATGCTGTTCTGTCTTTCTACACAAGTATTCAACCAAACATTTGGAGCAGTAACATATTTTATAACTTCTGAATTCTAGGAATAGAAAAAAAGCATTAAGTTTATTTACAATGTACTTGTGTTGCTAAAGTTGAAATTTATAGGAAAGTAATTTCAAATCTTTGTTTAAATAAAGAAAGAAAGAAAAGTTTATAGAAAGAAATTTCAAGTATAAAATACAGAGTTATCTTTTATAAAAGTTAAATTGAAAATCCTACTTTTTAAATTATGCCAATTTAAAAAAAAACATAAAAATAAAATCTTCCATGAAGATTTTGAAAATATAACAAATTATAGAATGACAAAAAATTTATATCAATCTATACAAATGTAGGATGAAAAACAAATGTAAGTTATAAATACATTTTTATGATATTTAAAAAAAACCTAATAGTATTAAAAAAAATTTTAAATAAAGAATAATACACTATTTTATATTAAAATTATATGCTCCATTTTTACTGTCAAAATTTTTGAAACTTTATTTAAATATGTTTAAACTATTTAATTGCTATTTTTGATAAAACATGGGTAAAAAATTTATTACATTTTCTTAATAATTCTACATGTTGAAAGGTTTCTTTGCACTTAATTATATATAAAAAAAAGAAATTTTTTAAAAATACTTACATAATCTTGAAAAGTTACTAATCCTCCATATAAGTATGCTAAAAGACCTGGTAAGCCTATACCACAACCTAACTTTGAAAAAACAAAACAATTATATTGCAATGATTATATATATATAAGAGATATTTTCATAATTTCATAAAATATTGGAATATAATTTTTTTCATAAATAACAATTTTATAAACATTTTTGAAAATTTTTTATTTTATAGAGAAGGTCAAAGTAGATTAAAGCATACATTACTTATACAAATGAAGCTCAGTGACTGAATGGTAATGTTTTGCGCTTGCACTCTACAGGTCAGGGGTTCAAATCCCGGGCTGGGCAAGGTCGACTCAGACTTTCATTCCTTCAGTGGGTCGAAAAATGAGTACTAGGCTTGTGCTTGGGAACTAAATTAACTTTGCGTCAGACTGACCACCTGACTGGAGCATCTGCTCATGCACTTCAGCGCCCAAGGTCACGTATACTGAGATGGGCACACTAGGCATTGGCCCTCATGGGCTGTTGCGCCACTGAGTTTAGTTTAGTTTTTACTTATGTAAAGTAGTATTTAACGGCGTTTCTATACACCTTGCTCAGTCAATGTGTTAACTGCCCCTAACATATATATATGCCATTCCAAAATACTGTCCTTTTTATTGCATTGCTATCAGTAAAACTATTGTGAAGTCTTTAAATGCAATAGAATTACTTTGATAGCATTTACAAATAAATAAGTAAATCCTTTGTAAATACTATAAAAAAAGATATAAATGCATTTTCTTTTTCCCCAATACAAAGCATAATTATGCACGTATATATGAAACATGGTGGCAGTGAAGAACCAATTGCATAATTTTCCTTGGCTGTTAGGGGGTTAAATATTTTTACGAGCAGTTTTTACCAAAATATATGTTTAATATTTATGAATTTAAGACTTGTACTTATAAGTTTTGCAAACATAATTTTTCAATATAGTTATAATATAATGAATTAAATATATAAATTTCTATAACCTTTTTTTAAAAAAGGATCTGTATATATAAAGATACACAAATACAAATTCTAAAAATTAATACAGCCGAATAATTTTAAACTTTAACTAACAAAATCTTGAATTTTTTAAAATTTTATTTTTTAAGGTTCATCCATCAAGGGAATATTTTACACAGATATTAATGCTATGTAATAATTTTTTTATATGTAATTTGTTATATTTAGATCAGAACCAAAACTAAATATACCCCTCCCTCCTCCAAAAAAAAAGGATTTCTTATCTGGATTTTCAAGGAAATCTGGTTTTAATTCTAGGATGAAAATGAGAAAACACAGGTTGATAAATTTTCATATACAGTCGACTCTCAATAATTCGAAGTTGAGGAGACCAATGAAAAACTTCGAATTATCAAGAGGGTAGGCAAAAACTCCCAAAATACATGAAGAGAAATTTTTTTCTAACACATTTAATAAAGCAACAATTGCACACATGTACAAAATTATCTTAAAATATTTTTAAAAAGTACACACTACACAGTATAAATATTATACAGAAGTTAAAAAAATACATTTATGTATTAAAAACAACTATTAAAAGAATATATACTGCACATAATTTTTTTGATGAAAAATTGCTAATTTTTTGTTTTGTTTTATGGCATTTAATCTAACTTTGTCAATAGAATTTTCTAGAATAAATGAAGCTTGAAAAATGTCTGCCTTAATATAATTTTCAAGGAAAAAGTTGTGTAGTTTGTTTAGTGACACTTTAGCTTTTGTCGGAGTTATCGGAGTCAACTCCGACGGTCATCAAAGGGACTACATTACAAGGGAGACAAGCAAAAACCCTACAACACAAAATATGTAAGCACCAACCTGTTTGTTTACAGGACTCTACATGATGCGAATGTTTGAAATGTCAAGAGTTTTATAAGACCACTTTGAATTATCGCGTATTCTATTCCGGCCAGCCACAGAGTTTACTTCGAAATATTGAGTGTACCAAAATGTATTGTTTTAGTTCGAAATATCAAGAGTTTTTCTACGGGCTGAGCATAATTTCGAATTAGTGAGAAGTTTGTATTATCAAAGGTTTGAATTATCGAGAGTCGACTGTATATACTTTACAACAGAATAGAAAAATAACCATATAAATAAATACACAACATCATACAAACCTCTAAAACTACATCACCAGAATGAATACAACTATTCTCAGACAGAAATTTTGCAAGATCTATGGAGCATTCCCAAACCTTTAAGCCACCTGCAAAAAAAAATTAAGATTTTAAATAAAAATGACAATAATTTTATACCTTAATCGAACCACTGCTACATATGCTTCTTAATACAAAATAACAAGCTTTTTTTGTATTAAGAAACAAGCTTTTTTTAATGCTACTCTTCAAGACAATATAAATTAATAATATTAATAAAAAATCAATTAACATAAAAAGATTTAAAATAATTAAGATTCTAAGAAGCATTCTCAATACATACAGATAATTATATTTTTCTTTAACACACCTTTGGTTTTAACTAACAGTGCCATTGACATGTTCTGGTCAAACAGTCAGACCTCTATTTAATGAAGTCGCTAAACCCCGAAAAAAGGTTAATCGTGGAAAATTTATTAAATAGAAATTCATCTTTCAATATACTTTCCAGGCTTGTTCCAGGAAAAAATTTACAAAACAGAAGTTTGTAGAATGGAGGTCCAGCTATATATGTATGGCAAAATCAAATCTAATGTATGTGCTTAAATGTACAAGGATACTTACAGCAGTGATGACCCTCAACAGGTTTTTACAAGTCAAAACAGTTACATGCCAGTTCTTAAAATGATTTTTGCTATCAGAGCTTTTTTGGGAGACTAATACTAAGGCAGTTTGCAATGTAAAAATCTTATATTTACAATATAAATTTTTTTTTTTAATATTGACGAACAAGACAGCATATTATAAAATACAGAAAATATTGTAAAAAAAAAAAATCCCTTATTGAATGGTTCTAAAATGTTTTGAAACAGTTGTTTAAGTTTAGCAGAAATGTGTTTTTTGAAGATGAACATAATGTGCTCATAAGAAAAATCACACTATACTGCTTCTGTTGTAACATGCATAATGATTATTAATTATTATTGATAATTGATTGATCAACCTACTTATAAAAAATTAAGTTCTAATTTTACAAAGAAATGATTGATAAGGTAAAGTGCAGTCAATCATGAGAAGTACTGAAATACAAATCTTTTTTAGATATTACTCCAAATTTTTCCAAAAACATTTGAAAACAATGTTTAAAAATGATTAGGTTTTGTGTATTAAAATATTAACAAAATGAAATACCAAATTGTTGTTGTCAAATCAATATCTTCTATGTGAAAAAGTATAACTTTGAGAAATTTTTATATAACAGTATTCTGGCTGATGCACATAACATATTTTTTTAAGCTGCCACAATTCCTTGTATAATGCTTAGAGTCACATAGCAGTCTTTTTTAACACCCTTTTATAAGCTTCACTTGTATGTAATGGAATCTTTGAACTCAATTTTTATCTATTTTAAAAGGTCAGATTAATTCACAATTTTGCTACACTTGTCCAGGACCAATGACAACACAATAACTTTATAATTTTGTTCCACTGTCCTGATCATCATCATCAGGATTAACGATTTCCCCTTTTCAGATCCCATCCCGTATCTGGCAACTAAGTTCAAATTCATTTACAAATTTGACATCTAAAAGATTAAGTTCAACTTAGTTCGATTTCCTATAAAAGGGTGATTTTAGTTTTTTGAAACAATAATTTAATATATGAAAATTTGGTTAGAAAGCTAGTCATAATAATCAAAGTGTAGAAATTTCCAAAAACTGCACATAGCAGATATTGGTTTGACAATTATGAAATAACCATTCAATACAATTAAACATTCTTGTTTTATTTCAAATGGTCATCAATGCAGTGAACTGGTTATTAATTATTTACACCACACCATTGATTTAAATGCTAAATATTTGTCTTTCTCATAATAAGTACTTTATTCAAAGAAGCTCTTTTTTGTAACAAGCTTTTTGCAACTTTTTGTTAGCTAGAGTATTTTACAGTTCACTGCCTAAAGAAAATTCAAACATTGAATTTTATAAGAACTAGGGTGTTCTCTGAAATAATATTTTACATTCAATGTAATTAATATTTCTTAAGCAACGAGCTTTTTTTTTCTCATACAACTTCCTATTCTTTTAAAAAATTCTTTTGATTATTATCGTTTGAGAATAAATAAGCATTTGTGAGCTATAAAGTTATCTATTTACCAATTACTTTTATTTTACTTTTCAAAAAATAACTGATATAAAATCTGTGATACACATCACTTTACACCATTGGTCTTTAAACTTTTTCGACTCACGGAACCCGAAGAACTATAAGATATTTTCAGGGAACTTCATTCCACTGTTAAAAGAATATTTTAAAACAATATTTAAAAAATATAAAAATTAACATGTTATAGGTATCTAATGTAAAGACAATTAAAGAAATGTATTGTACTTGTTATTAAACAAATTTATTATAATTTACTCATTTTTCAAATAAGTTTGATCCGAATAGCATTACAGATGTATGAGAAATTCTAGTATTCTGCATGAATTTACAGCAAAATATTTATGAGCTATTTAAGCTTAAATTTAAACATCGAATGCATTGATAAGTTGTTTGCTCTACTTTATTAGCAAGCCTTCAGATTTACCGTATTATTCAAATGGAATTTTTATCCTTTCACGCTTAATTTTCTATTTTGGGAAATATTCTCTTAGTCCCTTGCACACACAAATGGAAAAAAGTGCATTTTTTTTTAAAACTATTTAGTTTTCAGAAGCAGTAAAAAATTATTTCAAACAATAGGACATAATAAGTAATAGAATATTTACACTTTAGTAAATAAAAAAAGATGTTTTTATCTTTTTATTATTTTTTAACAAATGTTAAAAAAGTATTACAAAATAAAGTTTCTATGTATAAATAAAATTTTCAATTTTAATGACTAGGATGAACTTTCTTTCGGACAAAACTTTAAAAGTCGGATACTATTGATATTTGTAAATCTATTTCATTTTATATTAAATTCGTTTAAAGTTGCAAATATATCAGTCAAATAAATGCTAATATATATATTATACATATAGTATTAATTTGAATTTAATCTACCATTGATTCTAAACTGTACCCTTAATTTTCAATACATTTTTGCAAAAAAAAAAAAAATGGAAAATAGTGTAACATGGTTTATTAATACCAATATTTAATAAATTTAAAAATGTTAAAATGAGAACTAATAAATAATTTATTTATTAGTTTTTTCAAAAAAAAATTTTTTTAAGTAATCGTTAAAAAAATTGTTTAATTTTCAGAACACAATAAATCAAACAGTTTTAGAAATTAAAATCATTTTACTATATATACATAAATTAATCAAGATCATATTAATAAAAACTTACAATCTTTTATTGAAATAAATAGTTACCTATAAAATTTCAAACAATCATCCAAAAACTAATAAAATATTTAAGAAATTCAAGATTAATTTCTATCTTTGTAAAAAAATTACCTTCATATTTCCCAGGAATTAAATCTGTCTCTCTTTCACTGAATAAATCCAAGTTTTCAATTTTATTGGCTATGGTGTCTTGAGTTATATACTTAATTTTGAAATCCTTAAACTGTATTTGTTTTAGATTCACATCAGAAGCGGAAGCAGCCTAAATACACCAGAGCATAAAAAACCAATTTTATATTACTTATTAGAGATTATGCTTTTAAAAATATAATTTTAAAAAGAATTTATCTCTAATGAGAGTAACAATACAGTAAAAAATAATTTAACACCTTAATTGCCCCCAGCGTATACAGGGTGAGTACAGATGATGGATCCAATTTTTAAAAAATCATATTTTTGGACAGTGCTGATTTAAGCTCATTTCAGGCCCTAGGCGCAGAAGATATACAGGCCCTCTTCGCACTGGAGGATCGAAATTTATATAACCAGAAAATCTGGTTAAGTCCAGCTTATGCAGGCCTTTCTAGGTCCCTAAGGGACCCGGAATACCCACCCCAATCACCCAATGGATAAACCGGTAATGTTTTCAAAGCTACTGCATATATTACAAAAAGTGATACATGAATGTAAAGAGAAATATATCAAGTTCCCCTCCTCAATGATTAACAGCATACTCATATTTGAAAATCATGTAACGCTGGATTCATGTAAGTCAAGGTATTACAGTATTTAAAAAATTTTCAGGGGTTCAAAACCCTCCCATGAACCAATACATTTCTAATATTTAACATAAAGTTTGCATCTTAGTGATTTCATCTACATTTTCTAAAAACAATATCGCCTCCCATGAAAGTAGTCAGTATGCACTGACATATACTTTATTGCTTTAATTATAAATGTGTGTGGTCTAATTTACATGATATAATAATACTTCAAATACATATATATATGCTAATTCCTTCAGAATTTTTTAAATATATATATAAATTAAGTTCGCGTGTAACTAGCATTGATATATACATAAAAATGAATATTTATATTAAAATATAAATTTTTTGTAAAATATTCTCAACTGTATATCTTTCAATGTTATACAAACCTCTAAATCAATATCATTCCACAAAATATATTCGCATGGAACAGTAAAATGCTCTAATGTATCGCATGTCTCTTCACAATTATTATCTTTATCTTCATACTGCTCATCCGTTACATTGGAAAAATTGAAATAAAATGCCATTACAGTACAACAGATGAATGTATTTATATGTGTAAAAAAAAAAAATTTAATCACATGTTCCGTAAAAATCGTATATAAACATTCAAATTTTGTTTGTTTTTATATAGTGTACAAAAAGATTAGATGTTTCTGCATCCTTACTCATTTCTTTATTTTTGCAGTGTTAAAGAGCGTATTCGTATTTGAGTGACTTAAAAATTATTGCAAATGCAGGTGACAATGTAAATATCATATGATATATGATCACGATTAACTGCTGAAGACTTTAAAATTCTGAATGAGCGAATGCTAATTAACGTCACACTTTAAAGCAGCAAAAAGGCTGTTGGCGACGACCTTGTAATTTTGAATCTCGGTCAAGTGACGCGGACAACATCTGATCCAGCACTCCTCTCTCCGAACTTCTACACCACGCCAACAGAAGGACTTTGAGACCCTCTATATGGCTCGTCTTCAGTGGTACTTGATCGAATTCATGACACGTCGGCAACGAGTTCAGGACCATAGCCGCTATGCTACAGTAGCCACCCAACATTCTGAACTTGCCGGGACTTTACAAGGGTAGATACGGAGATAAAAATTCCTATTTTAAAGCTGTTCGACGCACAGATTTGACATTTGGCAAACATGTATCTTTTATTGAGTAGAGATCTTCAATTAATGGGTTATTATTATTATTTTGTGGTTTTTGACTCCTAAAGAGTGGAGAAAGGGAGGGCGATAAAGATCAATATATATATTCTTGTTTGTGAATTACAAGACTTAAAAACTTTAAATTTAGTAAGTATGTTTCTTTTGTTGAGTAGAGATCTACTAGGAATGGGTTTTTTCCTTCAGAAATCTACTCCCAAGAAGGGGCAGGGAGAGCTTGAAAGTAAAATATACCTCTGCTTTATAAATTCTAGAAGGTTATAGAAATGTTTTTTAATACAATGGAAAGATTAATACTAAGACTTAAACATCAATACCTTAAGATGTATATAGTCATACGTTATCATGAAATACCCAAAGAAGTGGGTGGACAACGACTAGTATTATACTCGTATATAGAAAGCTATTAATTATTTTTAAAAATTTCACAGTTATTAATTCAGGGAACGAGAGCTCTTTATTCACGGGATATACATATAATTTAAGTAAAGTCTCAACAGATTCTCCTAAGAATTATTAGGAAGTTCTGCCTGCTTTTGGCAAAATTTTTCGGGATAATTTTTGACAATATCTTTGTTTCTATAAGGCTGGAGGGGGGGGGGGAGAAGAGAAAACGAATTAAAAATAGTGAGCGCTTCTGTCATCTCTAATTTAAGGTGGGGTGCTGGAACTTCCTGTTTTGAACATGTTGTAGTAATATTCGTTGGGAGAGAAGGGTCGTGGGGAGGAGTTTGGTGAAAGGGGTGGAGTGGGATATTTATGTTCCCGCCCGTCCCAGTATCAAACATGTTGTGGTCGAGGTAGCAGCGTGCTTTTGCCGTGGAGGCGTATTTCTCCATCAGTCGGTGATTGCAGTGCAACGTGCCTTTCGTCGTCACCTCGATATTCCTCCACGAGGTCGTTTTTCTAATCAGAAATGTGTTTCAATGTGGATGAATGCCTTCCAAGCAACAGGGAATGACTCCAAAGAAAGAAGTGGACCTCCAATGATTGTTAGAATAACTGAAACTGTGGAACGAGTTTGTGCGTCAATTCAGACCGTTATGTGACAATGATACAACAATTCTGCTTACCCACTCTCCAAGAAAGGAATCTTGACAACGTGTGGTTACAAGAAAATGCCACAGCCCATACCTCCAGGGTTTCCATGAGTGATTTAAGAGCTTATTGATAAAAAGATTCCGTTTTTGATCAATTAGATTTAGACTTGAAATTTGGGAAGCATGTTTATATTGAGTTGAGATCGATTCTAAAAATGCGTTTTGTGGAAATCCACTTGCGACGGGTTAAGAGAGAGTATAAGATAATTCTACTTCAATTTTAGAAATTAATATTTGTAAGACCTGGTTTTTATAAATCAAGAATTATAAGAATATTTTTCAAGGCAATCGAATTCTTAATGCTAAGATATCAATAATTTATATACACGCTGACCACACAAAATGCAACACCAAGAAGGACCAGAGATATAACAGTGACATTTATTTGGCAGATAACATGTTGTACAGCGATAAAACGATTAAAGTTACAGCCTCTTGTGACGTGAGGATGATGACAAAATAAGTAGATTGTGTGTGTAGCCACCGTTGTTGGATATAACCACTGGCCACACGTTTCGGCATAGAATCAAAGAGGTTTTGGAGGTATTCTTGGGTTACAGCAGCGTTTCTCAAACTGTGGGGCGCGCCTCCCTTGGGGGCGTGACAACTCTACGAGGGGGCCCGAGCATATTGAAAAATCAAAAATAAAATATTATTTTAAATTTTTTTAATTTACTGAAAGTAAGCAAACAAAAAATACATTCTGACATAATAAAAAAAAATAAAATATACATTTACACTGATATATTACACTTAAAAATGTATCAGTGCTACACAATGTATTTTATAATTAATTTAACAATACTAAGTTGAGAACAAGTTTAATAATTACCATTGACCTCATGGGATTGTCATATATAAAAATGTATCCAAAAATGAATATTTATCTCCATGATTTGTACGTTTTATAATTAATCCCTAAACTGCTGATTAAAAGTTACTCGATTTGCTTCCCAATGCCAACCGTTTTCCACGTAGGCGCACTATGTGATGCATTGGGGGGGAGGGATAAGAAATTAAAAAAAATCTGAAATAAGTAAATCTCATTTTTTCGCAAACATTGTCAAGTCCTTTTATTGCATTCCAAAGCCTTCGGAATAATTTTATGGATAGCAGTGCAGAGAAAAGATCGTACTTCGGAAAGACGTATATATACGTCCACTTTGTCTGACCGAGACGTTTATATACGCCGGAGGCACTTAAGAGGTTAAGGTCGTATCGTAGCTTTAGCTTCAAAGTATAGTATCATTGAATTCAATACATTGTTACAGTATGAGGGGGGGATGAAAATTATGTTTGAATATTGGGTCGCGAATATTGAAACTTTGAGAAGCACTGGGGTACAGCAATTGATGCGGCTCCCACATATTGCCAAAGTTGATCTGGTGTAGCAGCGGGTGGTGTATCCTGGGCCAGTCGTTGTGCAAGCATGGACCACACGTTTTTGACTGGCGATAGATCGGGAGAACAAGCAGGCCAAGGAAGCAATTCAATCTGGTGGGCAAAGAAGAACTTTTGAACATTTCGAGCCACGTGTGGTCACACATTATCCTGCTGAAATATGGCTGATGGGAAGCGCTGAATGTATGGGGGGGGGGGCACGGGCTCCACCACCTCAGAGATATAGCGCTGGCTGTTCAGTGTACCACCAATGCGTACTAGAGGGGTGTGGCAGGTAAATCTAATACCATTCCAAACCATGATACCGGGTGCATGACCAGTGTGGCGATGCATAACGCAACAGTTCAGCAGCCTCTCACTACGGTGTCTCAAAACTCAGATCCGATCATTGTGATGTTACAGATAGAAGCGGGATTTGTCAGTAAACACAATGTCGTTTCATTCCGTTGACCATATGCGCCGCTCATCGCACCATTGGCAGCGCAAACGCCTGAGGTTTCCAGTCAAGTGTAAACGAAGCAATGGACGTCTTGCGGACATTCCACTCTGCTGCAAACAGCGTCTAATGGTACGAGCGGAAACCGTATGATGCGTAACAGACTGAATCTATAGTGCTCGCGATGTGGCTGCACGATTCATCACTGCCATGCGCACAATCCATTTGTCATCACGAGCAGTGGTGCAACGAGATGAATGCAACAAAGTTGGGTGAAATCATTTTCTTAAACTGACTCACATACACACACATACTACGTTAATTTAACTATACCAGCAGATTTTCACTCAGTTTGTGACTGTGATTAATAGCATCGTTATGAAGGATCACGACCGTTAAAAAATCACTGAGAAATTGTGGAATTTGTGGCCACAATTCCTAATGATGTGATAGACGGTGTGTCAATTTTCTTCATTTTCAAACATATGCTAATCATCACTTAACCAAGAGATGTGGAATCTCTTTTTCTATTTTTTCACAAAATTGAGATAGGATTCCCCCTTTCAACTTGAGCCCGCTTGACGTTGAGAGAGAGAGTTTCAGGTCATCCTGCATAGCTACTTCTTTTTACGTTGGATTTCGTAAGAAGCAAGGCCAGATCTACGTATGGGCTAAATGGGCTGCAGCCCAGGGCCCCCGGGTTCTAGGGGGCCCCACATTCCTCGTTGAAGATAAAAAACGGAAAAAGTCCTTACATTCAAAATAGTAATAAAGTAATAAACCAGTAAAAAATACATCAAAAATAAAATACCCGAAATACCATATCAAATTTATTTTAGAGAGCAAGAGCGATTTTCTTTTGTTTTTCCGCTCTACCACCGAATATGAGGAAATTAATAATTATTAATTTCGAAACTCGTCTTTATATTTTATGTAAATACCTTAATAAAAACAAATTAAAGTAGTATACTGGTGATTTTCTTTTAGAAACTAAACCATAATTGGATGTAAAATGTTTAAATCTCAAGGGAATTTCTTGTTTTTCTCATGATCAGAGACATCCTGTGAGGTCTAAAAACAATGGTTTTCATATGATTGCTAGTGGTCAAGGTAACGGACTCATGGCAGGCATGTCATAAGTTCGAGACTAGTGCTGCTGAAGACCCTCCGTGTAGGGAGCGATGCATGTTAAATCTGTCGAGAACTCAAACGTTCTCCCGTATGTGTGGTGTGATAGTTAGGATAGGGGGTGCCAGCTCAGGTGTCGTCCTCGTCACTTGACCATGGTTCAAAATTACGAGGTCCATCGCCAAAATCTCTCGTGTAGCTGAACAGTGCGACGTTAATATTCACTCACTCACTCATTATTCATCTAATTGCTGAGATATTAATTTGCCTCATCAAGAACCAATATTTACTTTGATTTAACTGGATAAAAACCACTATTGACAAATTGCCCAGACTAAATTGTTTGAGAGTATATCCTTTTTCAAAAAGAGTGTTAGCAAAAACATCGATTTTACAAGAAATCCTGATGTGATGGGAAAAAATGTAGGTCATTTTCGAAATCAGCACACTAAATAATATAAAAACCACTGAAAGCTTCTTTTGTACTTCTCCAAAACTTAAATTTTGTAGCTCTGTGTAATTAATAGTGTCTATTAAGTACATTCTATCAATTACACTCCTTTGTACACGGCGCCGCTCTATGGTAGAGTCTCTATCATAGAGCGGCGCCGATGAGCATAGAGCATTTATACAAACGTAGTGGCACTATTTCTGTAACCATTTATTTTTGGGTAATAATAATTCTAAGTTACAATATTATACTGATTTGGCACTGTGTCCTATGCACAATACCTGAAATTAAAAGATACTTGGGTACCCGTTTATTGGTTTCAAGTAAAAAGTAAGTACAAATACACATTTCTAAATTATTTAAGTATGAAGACACTGAGTAGGAAGATTAGGATTATTCATGTAGGTTCGTGGCCTAAATCGCTAAGTAATAATTTTATGGATTAAATCCCTTCACATGAAATGAGTTATTTTCAAAATAAAGACCCAAACAATATATATTCTGTTACGCTAAGAGAATACAAAGAACAAAAGAGATCATTTTCTAATAATCATTTCATTAAAAAACTTAAAAATGGCCAAGTGCTGGAAAATCTTTTGGCTTTGTTATTCAACTAGTATTGGTAGTATTTTTGTTTGACTTGCAAACGTTTTTCTGAAACAAATTCTTAATACACAACCGGCTTTTCTGATTGGAAACACGTAACAAGTTGTTTAAAAAATGATGAAAATTCTAATGAACATATAAATTCAATGTTAGTTTGGTTGACACAAAAAGAAAGTAAGTCTTTTTTAGATAAACAATTACAGGAGCAACTAAGAAAAGATACAGAATATTACCACTATATCCTCAAACGTGTTATTGCGGTAGTAAAGTATTTCGCTACAAGATGTTTAGCATTTAGAGCAAGGGTACTCAACCTTTTTTCTACGCCGGGTCACATACATCTGACATGTATTTTACGCGGGCCGCAACATGAGGATTAATAGAGACGGGGAAGCTATAAGATCAAAGACATTTATAATGTGAAAAATATAAAATCTCATAATTTTGGATCTTATTTTAAAACTATACCAAATTCAATCAAACAAAACTCACAAAATATAGGTTTCATTCACTTTTTACCCAGTTACGGGGGAATTTTTCAATTCCCGTTAATCAATGATCCCAAGCCCCTTGTTCACATTCTACTGTCATAAAAACAAAGCTGCCAAGTACTAGGATAATTTGATTTTTTTCTTTTGACAAAGCCTTACATATTTTTATTTCAGATAATTATTTATCAAACGAGGATGGTAGCAAAGAGTTTTTATTGAACTACAGACTGAAATCAGTATCATCTGTATAAACTGTCTGTTCTTATTGCGCATTTATGTTTCAAATTTATTCAAATATTTTTTGATTTTATAAAAAAAAAAATATCTGAACAAATAACTGAATTTATCAAAGGAAGCATTTAAGAAGCACTCTAACAATTTCTGTAATATAATTCTTAAGTTTATCATTAACAATTTCAAAGTTTGTCAATATATATAATGTGTTAAATTTTATGGGATGCTTTTGTTACCTCAGCGTTTTTGTGACATTAACACCTGCAAAATATTTACTGCTGTTTCAAAGTTTTTTTTTAAGAAAACCGATTTATCTCGTCTTTAAATGAATATTTAAGAATAAGAGCCATTGAACGATTTGTGTTTAGTAGTACAGTAACGAGCAAAATTATATTTTTTATGTATAACATTTTCACGACAAATCAAACAAGTTGATGATCCATGTTTGTTTTTTTCCTACGAAATAGTCAAAATCCCAATCGTCTTGAAACAGCAAATATTTTTTAGACATGAGGGTTAGTTAAAAATTAGTTACACCTATAAAATAGTCGCTACTGCATTCTTATTTGTTATTACTAACCATTACAATTACAAAATAAAAAAAAATTTACAATTTGTAACAGCGCGAAATCGATTGCAAAATTGATATATTTGATTGCTTGATTAATAGAATTTCTAGCTAAATTGTTAATACATTATTCCTAAATAATTGAATTTATTATTTTAAAGGACCTAGAACGGGCCACGCAGAATGATCCGGTAGGCTACATGCAGCCCATGGGCCACAGGTTGAGTATCGCTGATTTAGAGGTGCCGAGGAAGTTTTTGGTTCTCCTCATAATGGTAAATTTTATGGGTACCCTGAAACTGCTAGCAGAGTTCGACTCATTCATTTGTGAATATATTGAACTGCGAGAATTACGACCACAATCGTTAATATATCGTACTTAACAAAAACAATATATGAGCAAATAGTTGAGATCATGGGCAAGCAAATCATTAAACAATTATATAACTCACATAAATAACAATGACACAAAGTACTATACAATAGTGATAGATTCAACAGCAGATTTGTCCCACAATGACTAACTTGCTATTATACTACGATAATGTTTTCGGGGAAAAGTGTATGAAAGATGTCTCATTAATTAAGATTACTAATCACACAGGTTTATATGAAATATCTACAAGAATTTTTAGAAACAAATGGACTGCTATTGGATAATTGTAGGGGATAGTCATATGACAACGGTGCCAATATGTCCGGTCCATATAATGGTGTGCAAGCTCTTCTAAAAAAATAATAAATTCGCTAATTATGTGCCGTGTGCTGCACATTCTCTTAATCTAGTTGTGCAGAATCAGTTAAGTTTGCAACTGAAATCGTGAACTTTTTTGGTTTTGTGCAATAAATATATGTTTGCTTTTCTACTTCGACCTATAGGTAGAAACTTCTAAATCGTGAACTTAAGCTGAAATTTACCTTAAAAAGATCGTCAGACCAGATGGTCTTGTCACTACGATCCTTTTGAAGCCTCAAAAGATAATTAGGGTAATATCATGAATATTCTTAAGACATTTAGTGACAATGAAAATGAGAAAATTGATTTTCAAAAAGAGGCAGCAAACTTATTTTAAAAATTAACAAAACTCGAAACTGCCACTGTAGCTATATATTGGAAAGAAATTTTAGAAAGATTTAATTCAGTTAATATAAAATTACAGATTCCTGGGGTTTGGACATCTGTGAAGGGAATAAGTTCATTATGTCATTAAAAACGTTTATAAGTAATGTAGGACATGTGAATTAGATCAAAAATCAAAAGAGTATCAAGACGCAGCCAAAAAATTAAGTCCTAATGTAGAATCAAAATATAGCGATGTGAACTAGAGACGGGTTATTTCAAAATTTGCAGATAAATTCACACAAAAAGCTGTGCATGGGACAGAAAAATTTAAAAGAGACACGATTATTGTAGCGTTATATAAGGTAATCCTTGATTTAAATAGAAAAAGTCAAGTATATATATGCAAAATATAGTAAGAAATTAAAATTTTTGTTGGATTTGCAAGATCAAAGTAAGGAGAATATCAAGCTGGAGAGTGTACGCGCTATTACTGACTACTATTCAGATGATGTAGACCAACATTTAATAAATGAAGGTGTTCAATTAAAACTTATCTAAAACTGAGCTAGAGTCCTATACTTGTAGTGATATATCCAATTTAAGTTTTGAAAAGAAACTAGTTGAGTTTTTCCAAATTTGTATACCATTTTAAAGATTTTTCTAACGCTCCGTATTACTGGCTGTGAAGCGGTGCGTGCGTTCACTAAAATGCCCTACATAGAAAACAAATATAGGAGAACAATGACAAATACTAGGCTTAATTATTAATCACTTCTTTAAATTAATATTGATCTCACCAAAGACTTAAAATGTGATGAGCAAATAAAAAAATATTCAATATAAAAGTGTATTTTTTTTTTTTTTTGTAAATTATGTTATTGCTTATAACGTATTTAAATTGTTTGGGGGGGAAAAACTTTAAGTTTTGTATATCTTAAATTTTTCCGCGCAATAATATTCTAGGAAAAAGACAAAATTTTTAATTATTTAGGGGGCACCCAGATATCGTTAGCCCAGGGCCCCCAAAGGCCACGGTCCGGCCCTGGTAAGAAGTATTTCTTAGTGATCATATTTTATAAAAATTTGTAAAATTTTAAAACTGTTTAGTACCTTTTTTAAAAAAAGTAATTTTACCACAAACCAAAAAGTTTGGTAAAAGAAGGTCAGTTGATATAAAGCAAATTTTTGAGTGTAAATGTATTGCTACTAAGGCCAAAAATAAATGTTCATTGAAAAAGAAATCAGAATTAAATGAAATTTGATCAGTCAGAATTGATTACCATCCAATCGAATATCTATTAATTGATAATCAGAATTTAAATGAAAAAGATTTGTGTCGAACAGGCAGATATTGATCGTATGTATAATGTCATAAAACGTTTTTCTTAGAACTTTCCCTTTTTTTGAAAATATTTTTTGTATTTAGGTATGTACTGATTTGTTATTGATACGCTACCTGCAACAGACCCATTTGAAATGATCAAAATCGTACCAAATAGGCCTTGGACGGAAAATAATTTTTTTTATCCCAAAAAGCACCAATAAAACAAGTTGTAAATAAAAAATGTTACTTGATAAAGCATGTGAGGACTGTAGAATTACAGTCTTGAAAAACGATTTAAAAACTGTTGAAGAGGATACAAGGATGGAGGAACTCAATATGAGGAATTTCAAAACGCCAAAAAGAAAAAAAAATATTAAGGAATTCAGTAAAAATTTTAAAAAATAATAATAATTTGAAGTCGAAAGAAGAATTAAGCACTAAAAAGGCGATGAGTCATTGTGGAATGTGAGAAAAATTATGAAATAAATTATTATAAGAAAAACAGCGGAAATTTGCTATAATTAAAAAAAAAAAAAAGAATCCTGCGGACAGATTTTTGATATATGGCAGTAAAATCCCAATAAAAAATCCAGCAGTCCAATTTATTACTTTTTAAGGAAAGAATTCGTATGGCTTCCCTATATTTATCACATTTCATAAAGGCCAAAATCTTAAAATTCTTAAATTTGAAAAAAAAAAAGAAAAGAAATTAGATTAATTAAATAATAATATTGATCAAACGTAAGAATTTGGTAAGTCTATTAGTCCGTAATATTTAAATGCTGAATCATCATACTCTTTTACAAAGTGATCCTGATATTCACCAATGATTTCGGAAATATTTATTATCCAACAGAAAAAACTCACAAAAATAGAAGAAACTAGAAGAATAGCGTCCCGTAAAGAAAAGATAAAATTTCTTAAAAAATCGAATCGCTTGAAACTAAATTAGCCAGCAGCAAAAATAAAACAAAAAATAACGACCATATATGTAAACATTATAGAAAACACAGTACCAAACGATAAAAATCAATGTAACCATATTGTAATATTATCGTCCAACTTAGCGAGAATTTGAAACAATTTGGAGGGAAAAGTATCGATATCAAATTAATACCTTTAAGGTACACTGATAAAAGATATTGCATGCTTCCAAATTTTTTATATTTATACACAGAATACATGTGCATATAAAGAACTAAAATATTTTTTTTCTCTAAATAGTACTTAATATTTTAAGAAAATAATTTTGCATATGAAAAAAAAAAAAATGAAAAAGTTCTAGAATTTTTTTCAAAGAAAATATTCAGTGATTTTATTCAATTATTTATCCACTATTTTGTGCATTTACATATGTGTATGTATAAAATATTTTATATATTTAAATAATGCATTGTTAAAAAAGTATCTTAATCAAAATATATATAACGATATATTAAAATTCTTATGTCCATATTCTACTGAAAAGAAATGAAAAAACTTTTGAGCTAAAAACTTATTTTGTTGGAGTTCCAGAGAATAATAAAGTATCATTATTAGGTACAAAGAAAATCTATTTAATTAGATGTGATAATAACATCTTACAGCCTTCATAACTTAACGTCTTTTACTTACAAATATGTTGATGAAATCTTAGAAGATACCATTACTGATGAATCACAAATTGTCTATAAATAACTAAAAACCTAGTACCAACTCACTTGTACGATTGCATACCGATTATATCATTGAAGCTTTCTTTTTTCCTGTCTTCGGTCACCGTTCCAACTTGGGATTTTTACTTCTGTAATGAATTAACATAGCTTTAGTCAGTCTTCAAAAACCGTCACCTATTAGGAAGCTCAAGTTTTTATTATATCCATAAACCTTTACCTTGTCTTTGAATACCGTCCACGCTTAGGATGCTGACGCATAGCGTTACCTTCTCTTTGGACACCGTCTTTGTTTAGGATGCTGACGTTTTTATTGTGTCTACAAAGCTTTGCCCTGTCTTCAAATACCATTCTCGCTAAGGATGCTGACGCATAGCTTTTCCTTGTCTTCGGACACCGTCTTCGTTTAGGAAGCTGATGTTTTTATTGTATAGACAAAGCTACAACTTGTCTTTAATTATCGTTCTAACTTACGAAGCTGATGGTTTTATCATGTCAACATAGATTTACTCTGTTATCCGATACCATTTTGGAATGCGAATGAATTATCGAATTATTTTGTGCTCATTTTATTTGAAAAACGTGCTAATATATTATCTTTTGCAGTAAATAAAATGTAAATATTCTTTGCAGTAACCACGTTTGATAAAAAAGATTTTAGTGTTAATATCTTGTAATTTATCATTTTTTTTATATTTTAAATTACTTTCAAATAGTAATTCCCCAGTTAAATTTTAATTACCTTATTTATAATAAAAAAATTTGTTTCCTCAAAATATTATCTTTAAAAAATGTCTGGAGTAAAATTTTAAAGGTATATTTTTTCCCCTTCATAAAGTTGAAGGGGAAAAAGCAGTCTCTAAATACTTCTTAATAAAAACATATTATTAATCCAAATAAATTTTTTTCATTTTTTGACTTTTTCAAATAATTTTATAAAAAAAAAACTTTATTATTCTATTTATGAAATGGGGAATCTAACTTGAAACTCTAATTACATAAATTTAATACTAAGTATTTTTATGCATCAATTTAAAAACTGTATCCTAAAATTAAATTAAAAAAAACATTTTTAGACAAATTATACTTGAAATAAAGTGACTTCTAGAATTAATCGGTACTTCAAAAATTTGTAAGAAAAGCTCTGTATTTGAACTTCCAAAATTAACTTAAGGAAGCAAAATTTCATTTTATAAACTACATTTCAATCCTTCTTAATAAAACCTATTTTTTTATTTTTAAAATTCATTAAAAAATTTAAAATGTCAAACTTTTGAATTTCGATGCTCATACTTTCAATTGAATTAATCATATATCAATGTATTTAACAATTATTCTAAAAATAATTTCCTTTCAAGTTGATTTTTAAAGAACTGTTTGGCATAATTTGTTTGTTCATGTAGCAAATCTATTCTGCTTAATAAAAAAAAATGAAACAACAAATATATTTCGAAAGATAATTATTTTTATACACCATTGGTTTTCACCACAGTTGGACTGCTTACTACTTTTATAAAAAGAACTTGAGAGAGGAAAAATAGACTTATAACGAGAAAAAAATTGTTTGTGCAACAAAGCTAATTCGACGAGAGAAAAGATTTTTAGTTGAAAGATATGTGAAAAATCTATAGTTGTGCTATGTATAAAAATTTCTATAAAATTCACTGAATAGTTTTCAATTTCATCTAAAACTATTGAACAAGTACTCATATCAACTGTTTTAAAGACCATTCTGCCATTTGTGAGTCAAAGGAATAGAAAATTGACTTTGATTCCCATAGTCAATGATATATAAGCTAATATTTTATTGGAATATGTTGTTTGCAGATGAGACATATATATATTCCTCTTTTTCATTCTGATAAGCATACAAAAGAATGGAGAAAGAAAAAAAAGGAGACTCAATCATAGCTACTTTATTGTAATAGTGAATCACAGCAATAAAACGAATAAAGAACGCTTTAAATCAGAGGTTCTCAAACTTTTTTGTCTCATAGACCCCTTGCCATGTTTTTCGGTTTTGGGTAGACACCTACTTACCTAATAACGAAATTTTGCAAAATTATCCACTTAAACAGCTGGTATAGAGCTATACTTAATTTAAAATATTTAAATTTCTACATGTAGTGAAGTATAGTGTTCAAAACCTAAGACACACATGTTAATTAATTAAATTAAAATTTAGTTAATACTTAAAATAACTGTTGCATAAAGTAACTAAGCAGCAAACAAATGCTTTTAATGGGAGAGATGAATCTGAGGCTTCTAAAATTACTGATATCCGTTTCTAAATTTTACTTTAAGATCTTCTTAGTGCCTATTCCGATCAGTTCCTCAGTAATACGACATTAATTTTTCTTTCAATGTGACCATATGAATTAATTGCCTCTAATGTGGTATTACCATATACACTGATGTCCAAAAGTTAAGCATAAATCGTAAAATGCGAAAAACATGGAGTAAATATTCGTAAAATTATTCCAAATTTCTTGCGGATATTAATTGGGTGAAGAAGCAACATTGGGTTTAAACAAAACTTTTCAGTCGACTACGTCCTGCACGAAACACCGGCGCATGTCGGAACGTGGAGAAACCGATTCACGCAGCATAGGAAGTTCAGACAATTTTCGAGCAACTGCTGTGCGAAAGAACGTTGATAACCATCAAACAAGGTGAATGATGGCACAAAGACGCCAATTGGACATGTTTACGAAAGGAAGAATCGTTGGAATGCTGGAATCCTCACGATCACAAACTAAAGTGTCTCGAATTCTGAATGTGGACCAGTATATGACCTCAAGACTGTGGCAGAGGTTTCAAAGAGCGGGAGATGTTACCCGACAACCTGTATCAGGTCGACCAAGAGTCACAACCCCTCGCCAACACCGATATCTGGTAATAAGTGCGCGACGTCAGAGGGGCAGTACTGCCATAGCACTGGGTTCGGCGCTCACAGTTGCCACAGGAATACGAATTTCGAGACAAACTGTTTACAGGAGACTCAATCATGCTGGCATGTATGCCAAAAGATCAGCAGTTTGCATTCCCCTCACGTCTGCGCATAAACACGCTCGTTTGAACTGGAGTTTGAAATATCAACACTGGAGTGTGGGAGAGTGGGCCAATGTGATGTTCAGTGACGAGTCCCGGTTTAGTCTGAGTAGTGATTCTCGGCGGGTAATGATATGGAGAGAACGTGGAACACGTTTTGAACCAAGAAACATAACGGAAAGACATCATTTTCCATCAAGGGGAGTAATGGTATGGGCAGGCATCATGATGGACAACCACACAAACCTCCATTTCTTTGACACAGGGTCTGTGATTGCTCAAAGATACAGAGACGAAGTTCTTGAGCCTTATGTTCGCTTGTGTCGAAGTGCTGTCGGTCCTGACTTCATATTCATGGATGATACTGCGCCATGTCACCGAGCGGTGCTGATTGAAAACATCCAGCTTAAAACGGAAAACATTCAGCGCATGCCGTAGCCTGCGAGCACCCCTGATTTAAATCCTATCGAGCATGTATGGGATATGCTCGGGAGACAAATTGCAGCCCTTTCGCACCCGCCAAGCTCCGTTACAGAACTGAAGAGAGCTCTCCAAGAAGCTTGGAACCGTTTGAGCCCACGATTCATTCATCATCTCATAGCAATTATGGTAAATCGCTGTGCAGCGTGCCTGGCTGTCAGAGGTGACCACACGCCTTATTAAACTATAGCATCAGTATTTTATTTAATGTTTTCTTTCGTTTTTTCTGTAAAATGTGAATCCTTGCTATGTTCAGTTTTCTTTCAAACTGCTACTTTGGATAATAAAATTAATTAGTATCATTCTTTTGATTTGCTTCCTTATTTTATAACCATTTTACACTCGCATATCACGTTTCCCGCCATTCTTATTTACAGTTCTTTCTTTATTCACATAATTATCAATTATGCTTAACTTTTGGACACCAGTGTATATATATACTAGCTGACCCGGCCACGCGTTGCTGTGGCTTTGTTTTAATACGTTAGTTCAATATTATTCTAAGCTATTCAATACAGTCAAATTAATCTTCGTTTAAAATTTTGGAGGGTTGAAATAAAGTATAAAACGACAAATTATTTTAATTTTGCATTTCATTCATCTGCTATTTGAGTGTAGTAAAATGCATGAATTACTAACGAAGTCGTTAAGTAACAACATATGAAGATTTAATTTTATAAATGTGGGGAATAACGTTGATTCTTCGCAATTTTTAAAATTATTTTTATCATTTTAAAGTATAACAAATAATAATTTTATACAACTATCGTTAATCGGCGCACAATATTTTTCGGTAACCCGTATTTTGCTAACTCAAATAGATTCAACGGTTTCCACACACGTGAGCATGTAACATCTAGTTGCCCATTCGAGAAACATGGATTTTCTAAGTCCAAGTATAAAATGAATATTGTTCGGTTTCAGATTCATTTATGGTCATCGCGAAACCAAACGAATCAGAATTGAAGCCTTTTCAATGGTATTAGAGATTCTGACGATATCAGTGGAATACGTGGCAACAGATTCCTTAGTAGCAGAACCGAACTTTCGTTCAAACTTTACAGTCAAAATTTTTGCTTCAAGAAGTTCCCGGTATAATTCTTTTGATGATCAAACGTGCACCGTTGCTTTATCTAGGCGAATTTAAGTTACGCAGATAATAACCAGAGAACCAACCAAAGATTTTGTGGTGACATTCCTGATATATCTAGAGAATTCAAAAACTCGGTTGGAAAACTTACGGTTTTGTTTTCATCAACAATAGTGTCGATTGGTTTAAAAAATGTTGGATTAACTGGCAACAACCCTGTGTCTGAAAGTTTATTTCATCACAATATCAACATTTTTTCTGATTAAGTAACAGGATTACAGAGGCAATTATCAAGATAATTATACAGTATATCCGGAAAGACACTCTCAATCAGTTCCCTTTTGCCTAAAGAACATTACAGAAATCATCTGGTTGTTTCATGCATTATGTATTGGGATGAAGGTCTACTTCACCGTTTCCGATATTCTGTAGTTGGTTAGGAAATATTCGCTCACATTGATCATCTTGAAAATGTACTCGCGTGTTTATGGTCAGTCGAAGTGTTTCCACGTTTCGCCATAAAAACGATAGTTTTAAACAGGCGTTAATCTCGTGAGCAAAAGTAGAGCGTGTAATGGCTGTTAATGCCTGTAAGAATTCTCCAGACAGTAATACAACAGCAACACCGAATATTTTCTCGTTGCCATTTAAATCTTGCAAAGCTCTATGCAATGCTTTGAGTGAATGTTTATGGTACACTTATCTCTGATCATGACTGAATTCATTTGCAATACTTTAGTCAATCCACTCTTTTTTTCAATGGTACACATTTCATCTTGTATTTTACGAATGTCCAATGGCAGCTGATGTGGAATATGCAGTTTTTTCACCATCTAACACAGTGACAACAATGCCCGAAGATGCAATTCCCTATTGCAATCATATTTTCACACGACTGCACCTGAAAGTTTAGTTGCTACAGGAAATGAAAATCCGGAGGTGGAACTCGAACACAAAGCCATTTGACCGCATTCCAGAAATATCCAGAAAATTTATGGAAGCTTTTGAAATCCGTATCCAGATTCTCGTTCCCACCCGAATACTCGGTTCCCACTTTCGACGCCATAGCTCCTGTAGGTTGAGTCTCTGAAGGTTGACATTACGGTAGGTCGGCATCATCCGGCAAAGTTACGGGAGTTTCTAAAATCCGATTTCACATTATTATTGTTTTCCATCCAGAAAAACACCAGGATAGCATTTCTCTCTCTTCCAGAATTTTAAAAAGCAAGCATTTTCCACAGTTCGTGCAAAATACTTTCATCTGGCATTATTTGACGTAGTTATGAGATTATATTGAATTGGATTGAGAATATTCGGATCGGTAGTTCCGAAATACAATCAAGATCCACTTTTTGCGTCTCTACGTCGGCAAGTGGCCGCGGTAGCCAAGTGGTCAAGGCATCGGATCGTGGCTAGTCTGTCATGAGTTCGAGTCCAGCACCAACGAAAACACATTGTGTACGGAAGCGATTCACGTTAAATCTGTCGAGAGCTCAAACGTCCTCCCTTTGGTGTGGTGTGGTAGTTCGGAGAGGGGGTGCCAGCTCAGGTGTCGTCCGCGTCACTTGACCGTGGTTCAAAATTACGCGGTCAGTCGCAAAATCCCTCGCGTAGCTGAAAAGTGTGACGTTAATATTCACTCACTTTACGTCGGCAAGATAGGCTGGTACTGCTGTCCGAGAATATTCCGATCCCCCTCGAGTGAGTGAGTGAATATTAACGTCGCACTGATTAGCAACACGAGGGCTTTTGGCGACGGTCCGCGTAATTTTGAACCCTGGTCAAGTGACGCGGACGACACCTGAGCTGGCACCCCCTCTCCTAACTATCACACCACACCAACGGGAGGACATTTGAGCTCTCGACAGATTTAACGTGCATCGCTCCCCTACACGGCGGATCTTTAGTGGTACTAGGATAGAACTCATGACACGCTAGCCATGATCCGATGCCTAGACCACTTGGCCACCCGATCCCCCTGCATTATCTGGCAAAAATATAGGAATTTCTATATTTCGATTTCAGACTCACTTAAACCATCTCAAATTACACACTTTTCCCGCGCCAAGACTTTAAGGGTGAGCTCCTGCCCCGGTTTGCGTAAAAGATGGTCATCCTGAATTATCCGGCAAAGTTACTGTTATTTCTCAGATTAAATATCAGATTCGGATTATCCGTTTTGAAATACACCAGGGGCAAAGTTTTCATGATCCAAGATTTTTAAGGCAAGTCCCTGCTACAGTGTGTCTAAAATACTGTCGACTAGCATTATCCGGCGAAGTTATCGAAACTCCTAAAATTCAATTTTAGATTCTGATTTCACACTCCAAAATGCACACGGAGCTGACTTTTGATGCTCCAACGGGAGCAAGTTCAGTCGCTAGAGACAATGAAAATCCTGGCGCGGGACTCGAATAATTTGCCTTTTCTCTTTATTCAGACAATATCCGGCAAGTTTAGTGGAGTTTCTGAAATATAATTTTTTTCAAATTATCGTTTTCCGCCCTAGATACAACTGTAAATTAATTTTGTTCCCCTCAGCCGGCAAGTTCAGTCCCTGGAAGGAGAATTAGGGTTGCCCGTCATTATCTGGCAAAGTTACAGAAATTTCTAAAATTCGATTTCAAACTCTCGTTCACCATCCCAAATTACAACAGAAACGCACTTTTCCTACACCAAGACATTAAGAGTGTAAGCTCTTGCCATGATTTGCGTAATAAATGGTCGTACTGAATTATCCGGCAAAGTTACAGCTATTTCTCAGACTGGATATCAGATTCGGATTATCCATTTTGAAGTACGCCAGGCTCCAAGTTTTCACAATTCAAGGCTTTTAATGTAAGCCCCTGCTATGGTGTGTCTAAAATACGGTCGGCCGGCTTTATCCGGCAAAGTTACGGTTATTTTTGGAAACTGACTCGAAAATCGGATACCACACCCCGAAATACGCCATGTACTTAATTTTCGTGCATTTTGGTTTGCAATATCTGCTTCCACAGACACATGAGCAATGCCACATTTTGCGATTATTCCCTTTCGGGAATCCGGCAACATGTTTTCTGGATTCTTCACATTTCCGGCAATAAAAAAATTATAGCGTGATTAGTTGAAATAAAAAGTATCCTATGTTTTAAGTTGGACGGAATGACACACAGTATGCAAAATTGTATTATGATCGGTTGAGTAGTTTCGGAGTCCATCGCGGACAAACACTGTGACACGTGTATCTAATATATAAAATTCTCCCGTCACAGTGTTTGTAGCCAAACTCCTCCGAAACGACTAGACCGATTCTTATGAAATTTTGTGCGTATATTCAATAGGTCTGAGAATAGGACGTAAACTATTTTCATTCTAATATTGCAATGAGTTGAAAAGATATTAATTAAAAACCTTAAAACGCGTAATTGTTTTACCCTTGTCTGTTTCCCTTGACGTCGAAAATCGGTTTCGCGCCAGATGTGTGACTTTTCTCTGTTCCACCGTTCAAATCACCTTGCTCATGGGTTACATTAGCAAAAGGTGTGTCTATAACAAATAAAAAATCACCAAATTTGGGGAGTGAAAAGTTTTTTTTCTTCATTTTTTGTACATATCTTTAATTTAAAAATTAATATATTGCATCCGTTTATAATACAAAAATATCTAAAATATTTGCGAAAAATCTAATCGCTTTTACGTCATTATCATTATTTAAAATAAGCGACACAAGATAAGTGAAACGACTAGACAGATTCTTATGAAATTTTGTGCGTATGTTCAGTAGGTGTGAGAATAGGACGTAAACTGTTTTTCATGCCCCTAAGTGATAAGGGTGGTCCACCTTAAATTTTTATTTTCTTATTTTTTGGATGAATTTTTTTATTTTAATTTTTTTATGATTCGACATAAAAAATACATACAAAACCAAGTTTTTACTTTTCTACCACCAACTCCTATTTTTAATAATGGTATTAATACTTTAATAATTTTCTACTCTTGGCGTTCGATAATTTATCAGTTACCTCTCGATCAGTTATTCCCGCCAGGCGTCTACCGGTGTCCCCTTCTCATCCCGTAAACAACCCAGAGTAGGGATGAGAACGAAGCTGGTCCACTGTCTTACTCACACAATAAGCTTTCTCTCACTCACTAAAGTTTAGGGAATAAACCATTTTTGGCCAAGCATTGTTTGCTATCGAGGATATTTGCGCAGTCATTGCCAATTTACCACTTAGACATTTCGGTATGAATTCGTCAAATCGAAATGCATCTACTTTAATGAACACTGAAATGAATCGTAAACTGCAGTACAATACTGCAGAAATGGCACCGATTATTACTCGCAATGTTCCACTACTGACTGAGGAACAAAGAACCATTCATGACCGCAGTATGCTCGCAGTTTCGGCAGGACAAGGAGGATTCTTTTTTTGGATGCACCAGGTGGAACTGGCAAAACATTCCTCATTTCACTAATTATCGCCAAAATACGATAAAATAAGGGCATCGCACTGGCCGTTGCATCATCTGACATTGCAGCAACTTTATTAGATGGAGACAGAACAGCTCATTAAGCATTTAAGTTGCCACTAAATATTAAAAATAACCCAGATGCAGTGTGTAAAGTTAAAAAAAAATGGTCCATGACCCCAGTTCAGAAACAGTGTAAAAATATCATCTGGGACGAATGTACTATGGCATACAAACATTCTCTTGAGGCGTTGAACAGGACATTGAAAGACATAAAAAACAACGACAAATTATTTGGCGGCACTCAGTTACTCCTTCATTTGATTTCAGACACACACTTTTCGTCATTCCACGTTCAACGTACGCTGATGAGATCAACGCTTGCTTAAAATCATCACCACTGTGGCGTAATATTGAAAAAGTACAGCTGAAAGTAAATATGCACATTAAAATGCTTCAAGATCCATCCCCTGAAGTATTCTCAAAACATCTGTTAGATATCAGTGATGGAAAAGTAGCTCTACATGAAAATACTGGATGTATAAAATTTCCGACCGATTTCTGTACAATCATTAACTCGCAAAATGCTCTCATTGATCAGATATTTTCCGATATATACACACAATACTTGAATCATGAGTAGCTGGCAGAAAGGACAATTTTGGCAGCAAAAAATGTGGACGCCAACGATATGAATTTCAAGATACAACAGTTGTTGACGAGGGACTTGATGTCCATACAAATCTATCGATACATTTTGCTATACCAACGAAGCTGTAAATTTTCCCGCACAGTTTTTGAACTCATTGGATTTGCTAGGCATGCCACCTTACCATTTACAACTGAAGGTTGGATCTCTGGTTATTTTGCTTCTTAATTCGAACCCACCGTGGCTGTACAATGGCATGCGATTAATCATTAAAAAATTGATGAAAAACGTTGTCGATGCTAGCATTTTGAATGGCAAGTTCCGGGGAGAAGATGTATTACTACTACGAATCCCTATTATCCTCACAAATGTGCCAAATGAATTCAAACGGATTCAATTTCTAATCAGATTAGCATTCGCAATGGCAATCAGTAAGTCTCAAGGCCAAACGATGTCTGTTTGTGGCTTAGATTTGGGCACAGCGTGTTTTTCACACAGACAATTAATTATACGTGACATGTTCTCGCGTGGGTAAACCATCTAGTTTGTTTGTGTTGGCTAAAGATGGACTTACTAAAAAATATTGTACACTCCATTGCACTCTAAGAGACTGATAATGTTATTTTTTATTTGTCATAATTTGTGATAGAGATGGAATTTGAAATTTATTAATTAAAATAATTAAAGTACAAGGAATTCAAAAAAGGAATGTTTGGTGTTTTGTTACTTTTATAGGCCGTCATCGTTCACTGCGCTCCATTCCTCTTTCAGTCATGTACCATATCCGCACACACAATGAGTTAGTTATTTTTTATTTGACTACCAAGATATTAACTAGAAATAATTTATATGGCAAAGTAACGTTTGCCGGGTCAGCTAGTTTTATGTATAAAGATAAATTGTATGTGATAAAAACTAGGAAAATTCGGGACGTCCAATATTATACTCCTTACCTTAATTATGGCAAGAAATGCCGAAATGAAGGTCCTTGCCACTGCAAGTCAACTTCCTTAAATTTAGTAAATAAATCTGTTAAACAGGTAAATCTGGTTTCCACTTGATTAAATTTTCTTTTAAAATTAAATTCATGATCTGGTTTAATTCGAATCATTATCGTCGACCCCCATTTACACCTCATGGACCTCCAAATTATTTTTTCGCTGATGTGGACCCTCTGCATGCTGTCATAGACCCCTATGGTCTATATAGACCACTTTGGGAATCACTGCTTTAAATCATTAGTTCTCAACCTTTTTGGAACTGGCACCCACTTTTCTAGTGAATATTTCGATACCGCCCCCTCCCAGTCTTGGATAATATACGTAATGAAATGCAATTGACGAAACATTTTTCCTACTGCTCACAAAGACAACACGTGCACTACAGAAATTAAAATGCACTATATCATTCAATTTAATGTAGGTCTGAATGTAATGTAATCTTTATGTTTTTCATATACTTCCCGAACTACCGAAATGTGTGAATTTTCGTACATGTGATGTAGAGAAATGATTTAAATACATACAATCAGCATAAGTAAACAGTATTAAAGTTTACTTTTGTTAGTACATAATCAGCGTGTTTTTTTAGTCTATTTTCGACTGTATTTGGTTAATCTACCCAAGCCCCTCCGTGCCATCTCAACGCCCCCTAATTTTCTCTGGGTCTTTTACTGTCCCCCTGAAAGCCTCAAATGCCACAAGGAGGCGTTATCACTCACGTTGAGAACCTATGCTTTAAATGATGAATTTTATAAACCCTAAAATGTTAAAATTGAGATTATTTGCTTGACTACGTGGAGAATTATTCAGAAACCACAGAATCCTGTTTTTACATTAAAAATTCAGATTATTTTTAAATGAATAAAATCATGACTACGCTCCATAGTTAAGGGAGGAAATATGGTTGCAAAGTTTACCTGATTTAGCAGACATGTGTGTTGGCCATTCTATTGAATAGTATATCTATTCAAAAACTAAATGTACATATTATAAAAATTAAAGAAAAAACGAATGCAGTAGTTTAAAAACTTAAATTGAGGTCATCATAACTCGAACAGAATGAAGTGCAATGTTTTGAAAAACTAGCAAATTTTCTAATGGAATGAAATGAATTAAATAAAAATGAATTATATTTAAAGGACCATGCAAAAATTTATGTAATGAATCACAATTTTTTCAATAGAATAACTACAAGAAAATATTTTCTACAAGGGAAAACTTAGCATGGGGAGACGAAAAACCATTTCGAATACTGTGATACATCAAAAGACTTCTCAATAAAGGAGCGGGAACAACCTATCAAAATATTCGCCGTTAAAATCTATAAATTTCAGCAAGAATTATTCCTGACTTTTTCGTTGCAGAAGATTCTCACAAACATTTTAATTCTATTCGGAACAACGACTTTACGCGAAAATTTGTTCTCAACGTAGTTGTCAACAAAAACAAAGTACAGTTGACCCTCGCTAATTCGAAGTATATGCTCAGCCCCTAGAATAACTCTTGATATTTCGAACTAAGACAATACGTTTTGGTACACTCGCTATTACGAAGTAAAATCTGTGGTTGTCCAGACTACAACACGCAATAATTCGAAGTTATGTTATAAAACTCTCGATAATTCGAACACTTATCTGTAGCAAACAGTTGGAGCTTATATGTTTTATTGTCTCTGCGTGTCTCTCCGGTAACGTAGCCTCTTTGAAGACCACCAATCTGCTACCCTTTCTTTGTGTTCTTCAGGCAAAAATGTACTTTCATTGCTTTCCTTCTTTGAATGAACAGTTCTGGTCGCACTTGTTGTCAGCCGTCCGTATCTTTTGTTTAACAAGTGGCCTTGCACAACACATGTGTTCAGAAAGGATGATCCGCTGTTGTGAGGATGAGATGTGTAGGATTGTGTTTTTTTTGCGTCTCAATGGCATGACAATTTATGGCTCATCTGTGCAACTTAAAGCATGAGGCATCAAATAGGGCAATGGCCGGACTGGACCCTGCCTTGAAGAACTAATAGTGTTGGGGACAGTGTCCGGGTGTGAAACGATTTTACTTCCAATGAGGAATGGAAGAGATTTGGTGCCATGTGGAAGAGTCCTGTTCGAGAATTACTACATAAACGTATTCTTTCAATACAGAGGACTTATAACTTCTGTATAATATATATATATATATGCACTTTTTAAAAATACTTCAAAGTAATATTGTACAATTGTTGTTTCATTACATAGTTTAAAATTTAAATGTGTTAAAAAAAATTCCACTTCCTTTATTTTGGGAGTTTTTTCTTACCCTCTTGATAATTTGAAGTTTTTCATTGATCCATCCAACTTCGAATTTTCGAGAGTCGACATTATTACTGATATTAATTGTATCGTTACCACTAGTCGATGGTGTGTTGATCGAAGAGCATGAACGTCACTCTGGCATGGAGGGGGGGGGGAGTACCTCACAAATATTTTTGTGATTAAAAAAAAAAAACTAACTAATTAAGTAAACGGGTATTTTTGATTTTCTCTAATATTTCTAATTTTTAAGCATGCGCTTGACGGTGTCTCTTCGCTACCCTCGTCTGGGGGTCCAACTGTAGTAGCAATTAAGATTGCCCGCCTACTGCACATACCTGCAAGTCTTGTCATTTTGGTGGTCGCATACATTTCTCCGAATCAAACAGTTAAAAAAATTAAAGATTTCCTGCATTTTGTACTTTAACCGTATACCGAAGGTGGTTCTGCTCTTTAAAAAAAAAACTATCACTCGCTTCCCATGATTTTGAGAGGTGATTTTAACGTTAACTTCAGGTTTGCCAAAAGATTAGCCGCTCATAGCTTTTCTGAAAGATGAGCTCAAGCTCGAAATGAACACTAATCGAAATGTTTCGACAACTAACAGTGGTACTGTTATTGATGCCGTTTTTCAACGGTTTTTAAATACTTTGAAATCACAAGTATATGTGTCATACTTTAGTTTTCATAAATCTATTGTCTCCGCTCTTCCCAAAATTGAACAATAATAAATATTTTTGATAAAAAACTGCATTACTCCTTGTGTTAATTAAATAAAATTTTCATTAAAGATATATAATTATTAGATAGAAAATTATTTCCAGTCATAACTGATTCATTACTTTCAGGATTAAAGTCACTATTGCGTATTTACCATGATAACAAGTCAGATGTTACACATCATATGCGACTACTGTAAGACTCGTTTCTTCTTTTTTTTTGTTGTTACGAAAAAATTTGGATGAAATTATTTTCTAAAACATTATTATTTACACTTTGAAAACGTGGAACATAATTATTTTATTTTAGATTGAATTGAAAAGCCGACCATTGCTAGTAAAATTTGTAACGATTATATCTCTTATAAAATAAAAATTGTATTACACGGTGATTTGATTTTGCAAGTGTATGGGCACCTGACCTAGGGATACAGGTAGATATGCTTATCTTGACAAGATTTCTACTGCACAGTTTTAAAGGGAATCCTGGGGCATCGCCAGATTTCCGTACTCCCGGGAATGACACGGGCTTAAATAATCCATGAAGTAGCTGTTTTTTTACTGGACTGTGGAGATTTCAACCTCGGCTATAAATTTTAGCTGACCTTACTGAGGCAATTTGCAGTCGTTCACCCCGAACTTTCTGGACGAAGGAATTTTCGTTACCCCAGCAGTGGGGTAAGTGTTATAAGAGAAAAGTAACACCCACGAAGAGTGGAGAATTTTTTCAGCTTGTCTTGGAAAGAGTAAATCCTTGAAACTTTTTGGACCAAATCAGTTCCGTCTATCGAACATCGCTTCGTCAGCTAAAAGTATTTAGTTTTTAAAGGAATTGCATTTCGTAGCCTACCAGCATGACCAATCTGATCATAGTTCCGAGATCTTGATTTATGTGGATAACACGTAAGTATTAAAACTTGAAACTATTTAATTTTTTTTCAAATACTTGTTTTTATTATGAGTTATTTAACTGAATTAGTACTTTGAAGAAGGGATTGAACCACCATGTATTTAAGCAATCTCGCAACTTTTTAAAACCAAACTTTCGTGTGAGATTCTTACATTTATATTTATGTAACATTAAATATAGCAATTCCATAAACAAAAAAAAAAATCGGTTATACAAATAAAATCTCTTAAATACAATAATTAATATTTTTAACCTATGCAATCTTTACTTCAGTAGCACAAATAAATTTTCAAGTATTTAAATATATTAAGGGTGTGTCTTCGGAGAAAGTAGAGAGCCTGAATTAAACACGAAGTACATTTTCAGACAGAAAAATGCCTCAAATTAGATGAATATTTTCAACGTTATAACTCATACATCTGTGAGTAACAGTGTTTTTAAAATTTCAAATATTCCAATTAAAGACTTGGTTTTTCATTTTAACACGTAAAAGAAACACATTTTATACCAGAAAAAATGGATCAATTTGGTTAAAAGTGTAAAATATGATAAATATACTACTCTCTGAAGGATAGTGAAGCCAGAATATAATATCTCTCAATTTTTCATTTTTTATATAATTAAAAAATATTCCAAATTCGCGGGTTCTATTCTTTAACCGAAGGCAGCCTTAATATTTATCTCTTAGTAGCAACATTAGAGAAATAATTGATTCAGCTTTGACTGATTAAATTTCAAACACATGTGAGTCAGTAAAGAAACATTAGTTTTAAATGTGAATTTTTTTTTTTTTGTTGAGATTTTTACACGTAAAATTTTTTTTATGTCGTTAACAATTTTTGCCTTTAGTCTTAAAAGAGATAAATTTCATTAAAAAAAATGAAAATTTTAATTTGGGGAAAAATTTTCCTCTGTGTATATGATAAAGTTGAAAAAAAAATCGAGGTGGTAACAGCATCTGCAACATTAAGATAGTGTGACATTTTTATTTATTATGATGCAACGCTATATTTAAATGTTAACTCAGATTCGTAAAGTTTGCATCTTGCTTAATTTAAGATTAACTTCCTAGATTACTCTCTTACGCTGTATTAATAATTTAAGAATTCACTGAATGAAAAAATGAAATTACGCGATTTAACTTACAAAATTTACATTTATTTAAACAATTAAAGTTGGCACAAAATGAATACAAAAAAATAACCACTTATCTGAAAGATAGGGGGAGTGAGTCGGTTCCTTCATGGGTCACTAAAACGAGCTCGTTCCTCTTAAAATTTCAACATCTTTGGGGGTGAGGAAAACTTCCAATTTTCCTTGGTACGTACGTAAATTAGATAAGACGCGGGCCTGCATCACGCAGCGCTTTTACCCAAGATGGGCGAAAAAGATAAACCATGACTGGAGAATAAAAACAAATCAAGTGGCCCCCGGCGTGGGTGGCGGCGACCTGCGGAGAGAGAATGGAAGGAAGCGCAAGGAAGGAAAGCCGGATTGCATCAGCAATCAAAGGAAAGGAGAGGTCAGGTGACTTCCCCCCTTTTACCACTTGTCAGGATGCATTTCGAAGCTAGTTTGTGTTGTTCAAAAGAGTATAAATGAGTTGATTTTTGTGTTAGGGTGGGCGGAGCGGATTTCTCCACTTCGTGCTAGAGTATGCATAGTTAATTTTAGGGTGAGGATACGTGAAGAGTGTTTGTGCTCTGATGATGGGGTTGTCATGTGTTTCGATGGAAAGAAAAACATTTCTAGATAGCTTAGTGATGTAATTAGAAATCGGCTCCATATGTAGATCAATTTTCCTTGGTTTTTGAGTGCAGCTCCTTATAAACTCCGCCGCATCGCACCAATATCAATGCGCGCAAACTTTATTTCTGAATTTTTAAACTTTCTAATTAGAGGAGACACAGCGCGTAGTAATACCCTTAACGTACTTTATAGGTGTAGTAACCCCGAGGGTGCCTGACGCACCCCAATTGTAAGGAATGTGTTGACATCCGCTCAACAGTGGAAAGTGTAAAAATCACGAAATGACAGGGGTCGTATATTGTGCTGCTGGAGCGCAGTATAAATTATAAACTAAGTAAATTCTTTTGTGTTCGAAATAGTAATAATTTCATTCTTCAGAATAATTATTTATTCCTTCGAAATACTTCTTTCCTCAAATTTTGTTACTAACTACATTTGAAAATTATTTATCAATTGAATTCAAAGGAAAGTTTTAAAATTTTTGTCTGCCTCACAAAATTGTACTAATTTTGCAGGAAGTATGGATGAAAATATATTTGATACTCTATTTATCATTTTAAACCATTTTCAGTTTTATTAATAGTTACATGTCACACATTTTTAATACAAATACAAACGCTTAAAAATCTGAAAATTTATAAGTCGAAAATTAAGAAAAAAAAACGGTATTTTTTAAATTTTATATAATTTATTAATATTATTTAAAAATAACATGTTTTTAAATTTTTTGAAATTGATATATTTTTGGGAATGGAGAAAACTAGGTAATCAGAAACCCTAATTACTATGTTAAGGGTGACAAATGTGCACAAAGCAATATTTCATTTAGAGCAGGGTTCAGCAAATTGCAGTTTTTCAAAATTCTGGGTTTATATACAATTAAAAATTATGTCTACTAAAAAGAGTTATTGTTTACCCTTCAAATTTATAAGTATCTCTTGGAGAAAAAAAACAACTCGTATTTACACGCACATTTAAATATTTGACTGGCTTTAGAGACAGAATTTATAGTTAAATATCTGTTTGATTTATCTTTTTTGCAATTTCCAATTACATATTTCTATTCAGTATTAAGATTCTGGTATTTCATTTAATGTTTCTTATTTTCTACTGTGTATGTTAAAAGTCAGTTTTCTTTTAGGTTGAACCTTGAATGGTTCCAGGCCGCAGTATATGTTAAATAATGAAATTTGATATGTTTATACCATCTTCTGTAACTTTCTCCCCATCTTGAAATGGGGTCACAACGAACACCCATAAAATGTCCGGCATCAGCTAATATAAGGGGAACAGAGATAATAAAATTTTTTGGAAGATAGCGTGCCACAGGAGTTTTATTTTACTCTTGAGAAGTTAAACCAAGCTCTTGTGATCTCTACCATCAACATTCTCTTTCAAAGAAATTGGCACGACTCTCAATCTCTTAGATTTAAATCACTTGAAATAGTAACAAGCAACTATGTTTTTAGTTTCGAATAATTTTGTATTTTTTAAGAATTAAAATAATATACAAATACAGTGGTACTTTCTGCAAGGTACATCTCAGAATAAAGCACAATTAATGTTGGTACCGGTCTCTTTGAATATGGACCTCTTGTATTTACTTCTTATTAAGGGATATTCTATTTAAGTAACACTGAGAAAAATTTCAAAGATAAGATAGGAGAGAAATAAATAAAAATACTATTTTTTGTAAAGATTTAGGATTTCAAAGACAAGCTTGTGTTTCTTTTTAGGTAAATCAAATATAGGACTGGCTTAATAAATTAATATAACCTAATAAAGGAAATTAACACAAGGTGAAAAAAGTGAAACATTGTATAATTGGTGCTCTGATTTAATAAATTAAATTATCTTTTTTTAATGTGTATGTATATATAATTCAGTGTGTTAATTTAGTAATGACTAACAACTATAATTGAAGGACTACCAAGTTAACTGAAGTTATTCTAATAGTAATGAAATTATTTTGTATATACATGTCTGTAGTGAGAGTTAAGAGATATGGATTGGGAAATTTTATTTTTAGATTAAATCAAATAATATTATTGATGCGAAGTTTTTTTCATAAGAGCTTCCATTTACAGAACGAGGCATTGCACAACCTTCATTACTGTTCTCAGAATTAAAAAAAAATTGTGGTTTATTTGTTTTGTTTATTGTAAATTTTGATCCCATTTTACTGAATCATCATGTTAAATCAATATAAGATGTGGTTTTAGATTTTTTTCTCTTTGTTTTTATACATCAAGAGAAATCTAGTAATACTATTTGGTAATTACATTCTTATAAGTAATTGTGTTATTGCTGATTGAAGTATCAAAAAGGCATTTTAAAAAATTGCTTTTGGAATATTTAAAGTTTGTGAATTAAGTCAGTAATGGGTGAGTTATTTGGATGCTTTCTTCTTTTTTGATGTAAAGAGAAATAAATTTAGTAAATTATTTTAGCAGTATAAATATATTTCCAAATGAGATTTTACATATGTTTATATTTAAATGTTACAAAATATATTTCAAAATGACTTTTGAGGAAACTAAAAGACAGAATTTTATTTGACTGAGAAATATAATATATTGTTGTCCCTTTTTTGAGTATTTTTATTAGTGTTAATTTTAGTGATTATAAAGATTATTAATTTCTAGTGTTATATTAATAAGATTAATGGAAAGTATTTTTTCTGAAGGAGTTATATAAGAACATTTTTCTTAGATTAAAAAAGTATGTAAATTCATCCTATATTTTGTGTGTGCAATGTATAGATGTGGGTTTGTTGAAAATTTAAGTTAAA